>VWPW01009984.1:0-18101 GCA_013389825.1 Crypturellus undulatus
AATTTCAGGTTGGGTGTCACATTTAAGGGTAATGCTTTAAAAATCTCCTGTAGTACTAATAAGCCTGAAAGACTCCTGAAGAGCAAATGCAAGAATGAGCATGAAGTCCAGTTTGTTTTTTTCTTTTTTTTCCCCCCCATGAGAACACAGAAGCAATTTCCAGGTCTGAAATTCAGTGTAGACTATTAATAAAGTACTACCTCCAGGGAGAAGTCTATTACCTTCAAAATAGTAATATTTCCCTTGGGCTGATATAAGGGAAACAGGGTTGTGGTTTTTTCCTTCTTGTAGAAGGTCTAAAATCAAGGTAATGTTTTATATTTAAAAAAACCACACAAAATAAAATGAAGACAACATTAGCTATACTGCAGTTTGAGACAACAAAACATTTTCCCTGGTGAGGAATGAAAATCCCCAAGTGATACCCAGGAAAGTTGCCTCCAGTCCCTCTCACCACCTACTTCTCTTCAGGCACTGTTAGCCTATATCTCTCCTAGAAATGGCTGCAGGATGAAAGGACACAGCAAGTCTAGGTCTGGCATTTTCGAAGTTTAGATCTATCCTGCCTATTCTTGCTAGTCACTGAGACACCAAGAAAACAGCTAGTGACTGAAAACAGAGGAGGCTCTGGCCAAGCATCCCTTGAGATTTTCATTAAATACTTGAGGCCATGGGGGATCATATGGCTGGTTCAGCTGTTCTCCATGCTGAGGGACTGGGGATTGCTCACAGGCCAGCAGGTCACAGCCTCTGCCACAGCAGGAGCAGTCTGGGGACATTCTGGTGCCAAATGGCCCAAAAGGAAGCAGAATCTCCCTCCCTTTAGGGCTTCTGCTACCAGCAGCCACAAACAAATATTTTTCTTGACAAAAAATTGGAAAACTGTACTTAAGTAAATCTAAAAAATTTGAATGCCATTCTTCCAGCCCATATACTAGTAGATGATGGATTGGCAGTAAATCTTTGCTGCTTTATTCTTTCAGTCAACAGAGACACCCAGAGATTTCATCATCCAGGCTGGCTGCTTACAGCCAGTAGCCAGTGCTCCCCATTATATATTTCTCAGCCTCTCTCCTTCCCCTGAAAGCAGCTGTCACCAACACATCACTCTCTTCTACCTCCAAGGACAGTAACAGTAGCAGGCAAGAGGCTACATTAATGCTGGTCTTGTAAGGCCTATAGAGGGTTAACAGGGTAGCGTGCTTTCTGCTTCTATAAAAAGCTTGCACACTAATGAAGTATAAGGCATAGGCTATGTAATCTACAGTTAACCTTGCCATCTGCTTCTGTAAATATAGCTTGTTATAGTCAAGGAGAAGAACTAACAGGATACCATATCCTGCTCTTGCTGCGATCACAAAATAAGATTCCAAACTTGCCAAACAGGAAGGAGATTGTGAAGGAGGGGTTAGTCAAACAATGGTGGTCATAGATGATGCTTAACAAAGAAGTTGCAGTTAACTATAAAAACACAAACCTCTCCTCAGACGGCATGGATTTTAGGACCAACTGTAAGAGGTCCGACGCTGGCCAGCTAATAAAGCTTGCCTTTAAACCACCAGGTTGAGCATGCAGGTGATTACTGGGATTACAGACTAAGAGTCTATTAATCATCAGGCTCTCACAGGCAGCCCCAGCAGCAGCATCCATCTCCAAAGTCCATCTCCAGCATGCCCCATTTCCAGCTGCATGGAAGCAAGTGTTGTGCTGGGCACAACCAGTCACCAACACTGGACAATCTATGTTTACTACCCCTTTTCTTTTAACCACTTCTGTAGACAGTTTTTGCCTAAAGAATGACCTGAACCCATTGGAGACAAGTGCCTTGCTTTAGGAGAACTATTAACAAGTCTTTAGTTTTCCATATTTGAGGGGAAAAAATGCTCTTAAAGTATGTGCATAAAATAGTTGACTGAAGTCTGAAGCTGTCTATGAAAAATCTTTCCAAGTCAGACAGAGCACTGGGAAAGGATCCTCACAAGCTATTGGAGCTTTGTGCTTTACTCTCTCTTAATGTGGTTTAAATGGATAAAGTAATCAAGCCAAAATTAAATGAGCAATTTTCATATGAATACTTTTGGGCATTAAGGCCATGGTGCTAAGCGGTTCATAATAAATTGATTTGAAGAGTATAGTGAATACCTACTTCCTTTACAACACAGAAAATACTTTGTATTACTAATGTTTCTAAAGCAGGATGGCTGAACTAATTTTTTCCCCCTCAGGATACAGAGCAACAGGTTAAATGCTCTAGCATTTTCCAGCAGCATCCATATTCCTGCACTTTGGCTGCAGGCAAAATAACCCTGATTAAATTAATCAGTGTCTTCAGATACTCTGTGCACTCATTAACAGCCTCTAACATCGTAGGTTTTGAAGATGTATCCTTATGTTAAGCACAACAATTGTAGCCATTGGTTCATTAGCAAGTATGATCAACATGGGTTATCAAAAGCATTTTTCATGCATAACAAATAGACCAAATCACTAAAACAATAAAATAAGTATCTAAGATCTACAGCAGGTCAATCTACATGATGTAATATTTCATTAGCATAATTAGAAGCAGATCTATAACAACTCAATTTTCCACCTTCTTTTGTCTAAAGGAGGCCAGCAATACTTTGCTGCTTCTTGCAGAAAGCTTATGCCCTGGCTAGCAGGGTCAGGTAAAATTAGACTATACAGCACAGAAAACATTTTAGATGTGAAACAACCCCTTTGAAAATCTTACTGATTACAGATAGACTGTATAATTAGAGACACTTGTGAATTATACTTCATTAGAATGACAAAGTGTCATCATTGGCAAGACATTCAACTCATCTAATATTAAATGAATACAACTCAAGTAAACTTTGTATCATCATCAGTTAAATAAACATTGTGGAGAGATGTTTTAGCAATATAATACAACATAGCTTCACTTCCCCCCCCCAAGAATAAAATAGTTTAATATTTAATGTATTTTCTCTTCTTTGGGAAAGGAAATACTATGACTTTTAATATTTGATGCATTTCCACTGAAATTTTCCACTAATTTGCACTGCAGGCAGAGTTGTCTTTTATAGATGTACTGCTGTTCATATATATTAGAGTATGGCAAACAATTTCCTAATTAAACTAAAAGAGGAACTCCTATTAGATCTTAACCAACTGACCTATGCCTGGTGTGATTCTAAATAGTACAAATCCAAATGAACATATTTCCTTAATTAAAGAGTACTTACACAGGGAGAACAGAAATAAGAAATGTGGAGGTTGATCCTACCCCCATTGGGGCCAATAGCAAAATTCTCACCAATTCCCAACGGAAGCAATTTTTGGTGCAAATCTTTTCTAGCTAAATAGACTCAATCTACAAATTCAGTTTATATTCAAAGACATCAGCAAAGGGAAATTTACGCTCATTTATGCAAGAAAAATACTCATATTTTCCAGCTTAGATTTTTTAAACTGTCGTCGTCCTTATTGCATTTTTTGGATGGCTGTTATGTTACTATATTCCTAAATCAGGTTCAAAAGTAGCATTTTTAATACAATATGGAATTATAAGTGTCTAGAATACAGTAATATGAGGACTATATCCAGTCACACAAGTAGCAAACTTTTGCAAACTCAGTCATGTAAATGAATCCAAATTGCACAAAAAACCTGAAGAAAAATGTTTTATATACAAACCATACAATTTGTTCTTATTAATTGACATCCCAAAGCCTCTCATCTGGCCTTTATCAGAAAGTTTTGGATTTATAGCTTCTATTTCAGGTCCTTTGCATTTTGCCCCAGTAAGCTCCTTCATAGGTAAACAGCCTTTTGCATACACCACTAACACATATTAAACAAAACAAGTTCCAGGAAAAGCAAAGTAAACAGTAACCTGATCACACGATCCATCTTATGACACTTATTGGAAGGCCATGGTCATGCTGGCTACTCACATGAGCTGTTAGAAGATGACCTTCTTGAAGCCACAGCAGCTGTATTTTGGCTATTGAAGTTGACTTTCACTTCAAATTTGGATAACCAGGCTGAATTTATGGGCTTAAACAATCTTAAGCCCTTCCCAGAAGAGTCATATATACTCTACACTTCTGTTGTACACTTCTGCTTGGATTTAGCCAACATCTTGACCCATTTTACATCCTACCTTCTGTTTATGCTGTCCCAAGGGATGGGAGGCAGTCTCTGAACACATCAACATCTATTTCTAGCAAACTGAAAAAAAAAAAAAACATTAAAATACCAAGACACAGAAACATAATGGAAACAAGTGAGACTACTTGGTCTGTCACTACTAATCCTTTTTAATATTCCATTTCACAACAGAGAGGATTTGTTTCTTAGGTGGGTCTAGGGCCTGTGGAGATGAGCAAGCCTGTCAGACATTGATTTGAAAGGATCTCTGTAATAACTATTGATCTGTTGTATTGGAAGATCCTTCTTGAAAAGCAGCAACCTCTCCTTGGCTAATTAAATGGTGCTAATGTGAAAAAGGGAGCCAAGCTGCTAAGGCACAACAGACCTGCCAGGGTGTGAAAATGCCTGCAAGTCCCATGCTGCTTGCAGGATCTGTACAGCAGCCCCATCTGCATGCTAATGAAGTCCACGTGCTCACAGTCCATAAAGGCAGGCTTTACATTGCCTTCCCCAGCTTCAGCAGGAAAGTCTCCTAATTAATCCTCCCCAGGAGATCATAGAATCAGAATCATTAAGGTTGGAAGGGACCTCTAGAGATCACCCAGTCTAACTACCCCTGCTCCAGCAGGGAAACCTAGAGCATATGGCACAGGGTGGCATCCACGCAGGTCTTGAAGATCTCCAGAGAAGGGGACTCCACAACCTCTCTGGGCAGCCTATTCCAGGGCTCTGCCACCCTCACCATCAAGAAATTTTTCCTTAAGTTCCTGTGGAACTTTTTATGCTTCCATTTGTGGCCATTTCCTCTAGTTCTGTCAGTGGCCACCACTGAAGAGAGGCCAGCCCCATCCTTTTCACTGCCTCCCTTGAGGCACTTATAGACACAGATCAGGTCCCCTCTCAGCCTTCTCTTAAGGCTGAACAGGTCCAGCTCCCTCAGCCTCTCCTCATAGGGCACATGTTCCAGGCCCCTGATTATCCTTGTAGCCCTAAATAAGCAGCTACAGAGGGGACAGAAGGCAAAGCCTGGATGCTGCCACTGCTCTCTGCAGGACTCAAAGGCTGTGGCAGCAGCTAAACCAGCCTCTGAGTAGTCATCAAAATGTCCTTTATTTTACCTCCCCCTGACATTTTAACTTTTATCCTATAAGCATTTCTGGATTTAAGACCAGCAAGAACATTTTAGTGATAATAAAGCAGGTATATTTGCACAGGCACATGCCAGCACCACACTCTGCTTGAAGCAGGCCTTTATTAGAGGTGGCAGGCAATATTTCACCTGCTTGGATTATGCTTCACACAAGCGCTCAGCTTCCTACAGGGGCTCAGGGTCTAGTGGGAGGCAGCTGATTTACAGCCCACACTCATGCTGTCCAAACTGACAGGGAAACCACACAAGAAAATGTTGGAGTCTTGTTTCCAGGCAAGACACAGTAACTCTATAGTGCTGCATTTCAAGTGCAGCACTGCTGAAAACCATAGATCACTCTCCAGAACTGGTCCCTTCAAAAGAGCTATGTACACAAACTACAAATCATAATTCTTTGCAGCACTCAAGTGTTGTCTTGATTTATAACAGGGTAAATCCAGAGGGACCCTTCTGCTGTCAGTAAAATTACTCAGAATTTACATTTGTTCAAAGGGAAGCAGAATTTGGCAAAGTAAATGCAGGAATCGCAGTTTATTTTAAACTGCTGGCAATGGTTTTGAGAAGTAGAAACAGACATCTGCTCCCAGCAAATGGCCAGAACCCTACTATTTCCCCCACGATTAAGTTAAGAAGATGGATTTAAATATGCCAGTGCATTTTCCCATATTCACATTTATCTAAAGATTTTGCCCCTGCAGATCTACATGGTTGTTCACTTTTATAAAATGGTCCTCACTAAGTTTAAGTTAGAAATCTGGAAGAGTTGCATGAAGTGAGGAATGGCTAATTTTTCTGAATTTCCATCTTTCATGTTCTTTTCAAATCAAATTGCACCATCCCCATGGTAATTACTTCCTGACATCTGGTTGGTGGCTTATCTGAAGAGCCCTGGTGGCCTCACTATGAATCCTGAGGAACCTGCAGCACAAATTAGTGATGACAGATTCCCTCCTGGCACACTTGGCAGAGTGGGCCTGGGTGGGAAGCTCAAGCAAGATGGAAAGAATAAACAGGAATTATAGCCCTTGAAGGAAATAACCCAAATGGCATTACTATGAATAATGCCATTAAATTAGTAGCTGCAACAAGCATTAGATCCTATCTGGATATGCTCTTGCAGACTTTTTTACCTATTCAAAGTCCTATTCATATAGGAAATAATTCTGAATTCACCTTTATAGTCTATGTAAGCTCAGTGCAGTCTGAGAACTGTGCAAGATTTCAAAAGTCCAAGATGAAAAAACCAACCATTTAGGGGTCTTTCTAGGGGGGTTTCTTTCTAGAGGGATCAGACTTCAACCCAGAATTAGTTCCCCTGGAGGGGAGGGGGGGAAGACAGGGAAAAGGATAAACCCTTAAACCCTACTTTCATCTTTCCTGTTTAAGATTAAAATAGGGTTTATCCTTTTCCCTGCCTTCTTCCTAGTCCATCTTATCTGTTCAATACAGATGGGACAGTTTCCATTATGCCAATTTCTCACCCTTGAAGTCAGGCAGGCAACTTCAGTTGTTCCTGTAGGTCTTTCTGAAGGGCTCATCCTAGACTGGAGTCTTGCTCTTGCTAAAGAATTACTCAAGAACTTGGATTAAGAGACCTTCCTGTCTAAAAGGACTTACAAGACTCAGGAAGGCCTATCTGTGATTCAGGACATGGGAGCTGAAGCTGGGGTTGGACATTTTCCATAAGAGCTACAAACCTGTCAGAATTGAAACAGACTCCAAACACTGCCCAGCTTGGGTGGGGGGAATTGACTTCCAGTGAAAAGTCTCCATAGCTCATTAAAGTCACTTAAATTACACAACCTACAGTTATACTACTAAAAATACTACGTACCTCCTTAGATTTTTTTAATTAAATAAAAACTCTCAGCTGTGCAAAGTCCTGGTGGGCTGAATCTCCCACATACAAATATGCAAAAAAACATGCTCAGTAACACATCTCACCATTATAGAGACGCTCCAAAAGACTAAATCAAAGCTACAGCAAAATACTTACTGAATTTCACTGAATCTCACACAAGCAAGTTTAATAGAATGCTTAGTTATTGTCACATTTATTTATATCAGATTCCTTTTTTGTCAACATTTTTACTTAATTTTATATCAGCAACTAGACTTGAACCACAAACAGACTATTTACAGGCAACAGAAGAGGCAAGAACCAGAAAAGACATGCCCTCATGGCTTTGGGTCTGTGACCACAAGCCACCAACATTTGGACTAAAGGCATCAGGAGCACAGCTTCTTACCTATAGAAAGAGATTGCAACCACAGACCACAAACCTTGCAGCCAAATGTGCCAATACTCCTGCCTTTCTAGTGGGACCACATGGCATAGTGATGCAAAAGCATGGGGCTCTTAGCAGAACTAATCAGCTTTCTATTTATGACCAACAGTAAATATCTTCCTTACCTATGCATAGAGACTGCGACATACAAAAGGATATTGCCAGCAGCATCCAAATGGGAGCCCCTGGACTTGTAGCCAGCCAGCACTTTAATGCGTCTCCTGTGGTCCTTCCTGCATTTGTCCCTGCAAGATGCAGGGCAGCTGAAGCTCTCCATGCTACTGCAAGGCTTATGTTGTAGTCACAGCTGAGCCTCTCAGACTGCATATGGCAAGGGGAAAATGACACATGCTACCCTTTCTATTCAGTTAGCTGCTCCTGGGGAAGGCCAGGATCACTCTCAGCATCCAGCACAACAGAAGGCCACTCACTGCAAGTGAAGTATCGTTTTCATTCAGCAAGAAAGAGACCTTAATCCTCCTTTTCTTCCTTTTAACAGCACATTTGCTGTTAAGAATCTACTTCTAAAATACTAGAAAATATTCCTGCTTATTTTTAAGGCTTTATCCAAAACCCAATTCATTCATTTCATTGGCCCTTGTATTTAAACTTTACCATGAGAAAAGACTTATTAGAAACATTTAACATTTCTCAGGTGATTGATGAACTGTACCCGAAAGTAACAGACAAGCACCTGCAACTAAGTACAAATCATACCAAAGTCTTAAAAACTGACATTTGAGAGCAGTGTTGCCTGTGACAACCAGAAGCTAGATGAAAATTGGCAACAATGCTCTAGTTATACATTTATTATGAAACTATGAAGGAAAAGATGAAAGGCAGGTCACCCACAGATGATACCAGGCAAGGGTCAAGAATAAAATTTTGTTCAAGTCTTCAGTTTTAGATAACCAAAGTGCTGGCACACAGAAACTGAGAATTCTCCAAAGGGATAAATTAAGAAATATAATACTGTAAGCATAATAATCCTTACCAGAATAACTCCTGTGAATATATCATTATTAGGAGAATAATTTGGCATACCTAAAGAGGAATGGGGGTGGTGGTAAATTTCCTAATGGAGTTAAAATTCTAATCATTACTCACTATTAATTTAATTCTATACCTCTGCTACCCTTCTCAGACTGGTCAAAAACCTATTCTAATAAAATATAAGCTGTTCTAACACAGGTAAACTCTGCTCTTGTGATAGAAGACATTTAAAAATAACCCCTCAGTAATTTTGCTGATTCACATTAACAACTTAGCATCACCATGTACTGGTGTTTTAGCAGTAATGTAAATTCATGCTAATTTTCTTTGAGATTATTCCTGAAAAATAGGAGTGTCAGAATGATTGTCATGCAAGTACAATAATTTACTCACTAAAAATAAAAATTGCTTATTAGCATCTCTCTGGGGTTTTGATTACTACTAATAAAAAGGAAGGTTTTTTGACAATTCCTGTACCTAGACATAGCAGTTGCTGTGCAGTAATCTTCTCCTGAGTCCCCAATTCCTTGCACACAATAGCAGTGAGGTATGAGCAGGCTGCAGGTGTTCTCCTGCTTGTGCCAACATCTACCACCTCAGCACCCACCAGCACCCCAGGGACACCAAGCTCAGCCTGGGGCAGTTCAGCACTGTTCAGGTTCCACTCTACCTCCATTTGCCTTCTAAGACATAAATACTTTAAAAATGCAAAACAAGTCTGGTAGCCAACTAAAATTAACTTCTCCAAATATACAAGTCAAAATGACTCCACTTGGTACCTATTCTAAATACCAGTCTCCAATAGAACTATAAATATAGAGTGCTCCTGAATGCGCATACCAGAGTACTTGAGTTTATAAGCTGAATTAGTTTCTAAGCACATAGGGACAGTGCTCAGCCAGGGGACTTGCCTCTTTCTACTACACAGGACTATGCAGGACACTGGAAACCTCACAACAACCAGACAGGCAAACAGCCAGACTGACCTGGGTTACTCAGCTGTAGGGAAGTATGAGCAAAAGGCAAGTCTGGTCTTGCTTTAATTCCTTTATTTCACTTTAAACTACAGATTTTGCCAAAGCACATATGTCATCTTACTCAAAGAATTTTAATTAAAGTTTTCAGTAGGACAGCACTAAATCCCCTAGGATTTTATCTATTGCTCTATAAACTCACATTACAAACCACCAGGCATAATATTAACTGGATACAGAGCTGCCCACAAAGGCAATGAGTTGATACCATTTTGGCCAACTACAGAGTCACAAGCATCCCTGACCAAAATCTGCAAGTCAGAAGATTCTCCACAGGATACCCATAACCCTTATCTGTAATTTTTAAAATGGCAGTTCTTAAACAAAGTGCTCAAGCTTTTGGTAGTTATGACAATTCTTTGAGGAGCCACCCTTCACAAAAGGGCCATGTGCAAGGCCATCCTCACTGCTCACTCAGGTGGCTGCTGAGGGGACACCAGAGACATCCTGCACACCTTGACAAGGTGCTCCCTGGCTCTAGGGCAGGCTGGTGCCAATAAACCTATGGGTGCAGATGAGGGAGAAGTCCCTTAAACCAACACAGTCACCAGCTGCTGGCTCCCAGGCAAAGTGGTGAGACACCTCCCTAGTGCTCTTCATTTAGAAAATGTTTCTCCTGCAGATGAGTTTCCTGGAGAACAATAAAGTACAAAGCAACCACAGTGCATGGCTTCAGTGGTGCTTCTGCTCAGAAAAGAAGGTCCCAAGGGGTAACAAGCTATTGAGCAGCATTTTTAATAAAATGGTCTTCATCAAGGCAAGGACTTGAACACATACCAATGCAACAGTTAAGTGTCCCCAGGTGGAAGCAGGGGACAAAACAGCAGGTGTGGACACCTTTCAGAAGGACCCTTAGTGGTTCCCTCTACCCTCCCCCCCCCTCCCTAAATCCTTTTACTCTGCCTTTTGTGAAAGGGCATATTCAGCTTTTTGCAGCTGAAGCATTTCAATTGAAAAAGACCTGGTAGGAACAGCTGCAGTTTCAACAGAGCACTTTCCAAGACTTCCCCCCCCCCCCCATTTTGTCCTTGTAAAGTTGGCTTTAACATAAGATGGACATTATCTTCAGTCCACAGCAGGGGAGACAGAGGCAAGTGCTGGAGTGCCCATTTTAAGTCATGCTGCCTGTTGCCTTGACAACCAGCTAATAAGCCCTGCTGTTCATTTCTCCCAGCACCTGACAGCAGCATCCCTGCAAGACTGGGTATTGCTGAGGAGTCTGCTAACTCAGCTACCTTGTAAGGCATCAGAAAAGACCTGCTAACACTTGCCTTCAAAATCCCATTTTTCAGGCAATGAGAGTTATCTATAAATTGTCCAAGAGCTGAATATAGGATGCAAAAATACTGCAAGGATAATCCCCCTCTGCCCTTATGAAGACAAGGGATTAGCCTCCAGGCATGCTCCAACTTCAATATGCATATTGCTATTCACTGTGAATGGGAAGGATTAGACCTCAAAATCCTCAAGTGAAAACATACATATGTGCTCTGATAGGCTCATTTACTCCCATGCCTCACCCAGTAAACCCCAGGCATGTCATGTAGGGAACAATTTAGCCTGGTTTTCCCAAGCTTCCTTTTGGGGGGAGTCATGCCCTTTGCACTGCTGCTGTGCACATCCTGAGCAACCCCAGCAGTACAGATAACTATTGCCAGTTTAGTAAGTATGATTAAACATCATGACCAGACAGGCTTTGTCAGCAGCCAGCCCTCACTATGCAAGGGGCTACACAGACATCCCAAGTGACTCTGCCCCTCCCCAATAGTTAATTATCCCAATAATTAAGTTACACAAAGGGTTCAGTCTCAAAAGACTGCCAATAAGGGCTGTTTAATCACATCCCATCTCACATAGCACAAGCTACCTTGGAGGAATACTTCCCTTGCATGAGAAGTCACCTAGTTACCCAAGTTACATAGGATTCCAAGTGCAGAGCCATAGGAGAACCAATGTAGCCAGCTTCCCAGGTTAAACATTCACCAAAATACAATGTTTAGGTATTAAATCAAATACTCTGATTTTTTTTTTTTTAGTGTATGGCTACAAAAAGCCTCCTTCCTATAAGACTGTGAAAAAGACAAAGGAGTCTCATGCAGATCCAACATCAAAGAACTATAGAGACTAAAATATCTCCACAGTGAGTCTGATGCCAATGGGCTTCTGTGCAAATAACCCAAGGGGGGGGGGGGGAAGGGTCAAGGCTAGCTTTATTCCAGGATGTCTTCCCCCCGCCCCCTTCTCCCCCCGATTTAAGACTCCCTAAAGGCTCTTTCACCATAGAATTTTGGCAGTTTGTTTAAAGATTGAGCAGCCCTGAAAAACACATTCATTACTGCTTGTCATAGAGATGTTGATGAATTCCAGTCACATGCAATTAAGCTGTAACTCAACACAATGACACACTAAACAGGCAAGTCCAGACAAATAAAAACAGCTAAAAAATAATTCTTAGCAAAAATTTCCTAGAGGATTCTATAATCCTTCTATTGAAGGAAAGAGGTACATAAGCTTATACCATTTATTATACAAATGCACAATTTGCTTTATTTTAATTCATGCAATGCTCAAGAGGTAGCATCCAAACAGGACAGCTAAAATGAACACTGAAATACTTTGTTAAGAATTTTGTGCTGATTTTTTTTTTTTTTTTTAAAAAGTAAAACATATGCATGTCAGAAGCAAGTTGCACTGACCATTCATACTTTTTAAAGATAAGTTATGGCAGTTTCACTTATCAGAATACTCCCACTGTAAAAAAGGACAACTGGTATCACTTAAGTTGAATTTACCTTGTGATACTTGAAATCAACCTGAAAGATATATATTTTAGTTTGAGTTTACTTCCATGCAACTCAGGAACTACATACCCTGGACCTAAATGTTCACACTGAATATTCTTACATTGATTTTGCTATTTTTCAAAATAAGGGAAAAAATTATAAAGGTTCCCCCCCACCTACTGCTAAATCTGTCAATGTTTACACCATCTCTTACCATATTCAAAGAGTTTGCTGTAACTTATGCTGCAAGAAGAATAATTATTTATGCAGGTCATTTTGGTACATTATTCAGGACCATCAGATCAACACCATCATGCTAGGAAGACATCAAGATCACTGTCAACAGTGTATACTCATTATCCCTAGAAACACAAAGTATTATGATACATTTCACAATCCTCTTCACCATACTTAAGTGACATTTCTAAGGCCAGAATTTATAATTAGCCAATACTAGGTTAGATCAGTCAATCCATAATGATTTGCCACTGAATGTAACCTATACTACTTCAAGGCTGCTACATGGAGTTTTTTTTACCTGAAAGGTAAAAATAGTTTCATGCACACTTGTTCAGTATTTGCATAATGACTTTCCAAATATTTGATTCCCTGAAACCAGAATAAAACTGAATTTTACACTTTTTTTATTGGTATGATTCCTTTAAATGGAGGACAGGCTTGAAAAGAAAGGGAACTAAGACACACTCATGAGCCCTAGAAAATTTTAATTTCCTCATAAAAGCCAAAAAGGTCTTATGTTCACAGTAGCTCACACCTCAGCTTTACATACCAAGAAAGAAAAGAGCTCAATCATCTGACATCATGACAGGGTTTCAGTCATAGTCACATAACAGCCATAGCAGTTCTGGCTCTACCAACACTATGGAGCAACATTCTAAAGGGGAAAGGGCTCTTTCAGCAAAGGATGAGTCATCACTTAAACCAGAAGGTCAGACAGCTGTCTGCTCTTTGGGACTCCCATGGATAAGGGTGGCAAGTGGCTCTGGACTCATCCGGAGGTGCAAGATATCTACTGAATTCCTTTATGGTACTTGCAGACCTTGCAGTATGTGCATTTTGAGAGATTGTACAGCCTAGGCATCCAAAGGATATGGGATGCAATTTTGCCTAAAGTAGATATACCAAGGTAGATAACCTGCTGATGAAAACATGCAATTAAATGCCTGAATTGCACAGAAAAATGCTTGCTTAGGGTCCCCCACCATTACCACTGAGAACAGAACACAGCAGGCATTTATTAGAGGGCTAGTTATCACTTTCTTCATCTCAGTTCCTAACCCTAAGGCCGCTACTGGATAGTTTTCAAGCAACCTATGGACATGAGCTGGTAAGGCTGGTCTTAAGTGACAAGTTTCCACCTCAACAACCATTGCTATAGAGGCAGGACAAGCCACAAATTGCCATCAGTCCAGGGGCATGGAAGATAAGTCACTCTTACCTCTTAGAGGATGTCTAGCAAAATGAGAATGAAGGAACATTGTGCGTGCATGTTACATCAATATCAGAAACAACTTCAGTCCCCAGTGCTATTAGACTGTTGTTACACAAACTGCTCACTCAGAAACCAAGTTTCACTTAAACTCAGTGAGGTCCTAATGCTTACATCTGTTGCCAAAGTAATCATAGCAACATACATGAAGCTAAACTAGAAGTCCAATTATTTTCAAAAGAGTTCAACCATTTCCTTTTGTCAGAAAGTTAAAAACCAAGTGATAATCTTAGAATAAAATGTATTAATTGAGAAGAACTGCAGGGAGGAAAAAGAGGGGGAGCATGCCATACCTGTCCATATTTATTTTATTTTTAAAAGAGAAAAGGAAAAAACCTTCAAACTTGTAGAAAAAGAAACTCACCTCGAACTTCAGGAGAAAATCGAGCTGAATGGCGAGACACGAAGAGCTTAAGTTCTTGATCCAAGTTACATTCTATCAAGCTTGTGTCCCACGATCGGATGCCTAAAATTCAAAATATAAAATGCATCTAGTTTGATATGAGCACTGGAAGTTTTCACTGAGTACTTGTAAATAACATGAATGTAAATTCAGATGTTTCTAAATTTCAAAAACAGCTTCTCTTCCTTTTGAGGCATGCAACTATTTTTCCCCTCCAACTCTGCATGCATTCAGGAAGAACACTTTGGATGGGGATCAGACAAGCGAGAGGAGTTCAGTTTTTCCAAAAATAATTGGGTCTTTTGCCACATTATGAGAAGTTGATGTCCCTAAGTTGACTTTGACTTTAACATAGCAATACACTAACATACTGGTCAATATCTACAAAATTGGAGAAGAAAATTTTAGCTATATTGCAAAACAATTGTATTTGCCCCCATGAGGGGGAAAGGAGAGAAAAAAGCCACACACATCTAGCATGTTGCAAATTAATACTTAAATATAAAGTATTAAATCACTGACTCCTTTATTCAAAAGCTTTGAAGCAGCTCATTTTAAATTAAAATTCAAGTGATCTTTTATTTATGAAGTATCAAGACTAATTTTCTTTGAGATTTAAGAGTGCTATGCTTGATCTTTCTTCTTTTAAAAGAAACTTCACAATGCTACTCCTTACAGTAAGAAACTTGACACATGCTCATCAGCTGTACAATCTTTAAGGACTGAAATTTAATAGAAGAAAAAAAATCATGCTGAGGAAAAAGAAAGTCTGAGCATAACAAATTGATGTCTAAATTAAAAAAGTATGTGATCATGCTTTAAGGTTTTTCCTATAATTCTCTGATTATCTTTGAAAAAATGATGAGCAAGCAGCTACACTAGAGGGGATGATGAGGGGAAGAAGGGGAAGAGCAGAAAGACCAGACCCACACTGCAGGTCACCCATTGTAAATCTCAGTACCATCTTCATGCAAATAAGATCCACATTTCAAGAGCTAAAAACCTCTTTGAGGAGTATTCATCCAGTATTTTTCCCTTGACAGTGTTCCAGTCATGGTGTAAACATGCTTCTAACTGGGTTATGCTATCAGCTATTAAGTAGTTGAAATTTTAAACTCTAAACTTGGAAATACAGTATTGTCAGTATGTTTCATAACCACTAAGGGGGAAGAACCATAATCGGCCACCTCCACTTCCTGACTTATTCATTATTTTTCAGAGGCATAAGCAGCAAGTCTAAGTCTTATTTTCATTTTTCAAAAAAAAAAAAAAAAAAAAAAATCTCTCAGCCATATGGAGCACATTCAGAGCATAGTTTTGGCAGACAAATGCAGCTCAGCAGGCTTTAATGTTTTACAGGTGCTAGAATATTTGAGCACAAAAAAAGTAAAGATAATTAATAGCACACATGTAGAGCACATATGAAAGCCAGGACTTGTAAACTGATATTGATCACAAAGCTGAAGTACATTGAATAAATGAGTGCTGAACTTCAAGAAACTAGAAGATAACAGTTCACTTGTCAGACAGCAAGCTTATGCGAGGATACTAAAAAGCTTCCTGGCAGCCAGTTAAACTATGTGGACTATGATTCAGCAGTGTCACTAATGACTGATTCACCACTCCTAGGCAGTTTTTGTTGCAAATCAAGTTTGTGGCAGGGATAAAACTGTGGTTAAAGCCAGACTGCTGAGCCAGTTGATATCCAAAATACAGGACTCAAAGGAAAAGAGAGGGAGAGAAAAAGAGGGAGGAAAATAATAAAAAAGATCCTGGACATATCACACACATAGTAGTCCTAAACACTCAAGCTGGGGTTGGGATAAAAATATCCCAGATCTGTAGCTGCACAATTCAGCATCCTGTGTTATGCAAATAATTCAATCAATTTGGGAGAGAATGAAGGTAAGGCTAGAAACAAAAATCCAAGGTCAACCCAGTGATGCAAGTCTTCAACAGCATGGAAGCAACTAAGGGAGATGCAACTGAACAGAAACCATTTCCTTTAGCAGCCTTAGGAGTGCAACACTGCTAGACATAGGACTAGACAGCAGACAGGGCACACCCAACAGCATTTTCCAAGACAGTGGAAAGACCTTGAAGCTTTCTCTTCACTGCCCCTATTTTGTTTTGGGAGGGAATGGTAGGGTAGAAGATTAAAGAAATGACTCCTCAAAACAAATTTAATTATTAAAAAAAAAAAAAAAAAAAAAAAAAAAGCAGCAGCTTGCCAAGCCATTGCCTCTTCAGGATGCTTCAAGAAATGACTCTGCACTCCGCCAAGTTGCATAGCATCACACCACTGATGCATTATCAACAGATGTTTACTGTGACACTTTGGTCTGCAGTTCAGTGCATGAATCCAGTTTTCAGTGATGACACTTATGAGGGACACCAGAGAAGATACTGAGGCAGAGGCATCAAGAAACCTAAACACAATTGAGACCCTGTTGAGAATAGTTAAAAGAAGCCATTTTTCCAGACTACAGCATGCTTTCCAAAAAGCAAAGGATGAGTCAAGCCCATCTTGGACTTGCACGCATACAGCTTCAGACACCCAATGTACTCATCCAGAACAATGCACCTCTATCTGATCAAGTTTTTTTCCTTCCTAGCAGGCAAACTCCCAATGAAATCATCTGACACCAGGAGGAGCGAGGTGACTTCTAATCCAGAAGGATGAATAAACAGGCCACAACATTCCCTGTGAATAATACCTAGCCCAGCAAGTGGCTGATTGCTTTGTGATGGGAGGTAGCAGCAGCAGGGTTCCGCAGTGGGGACTATACAATAGAAGTTTCGAGAAAGGAGCCTTTCTTCAGATAAAGGGTGGTGCCACATGTCTTGAGAGCAGAAGTTTCACCTATTTTCTATATATTTTAACAATTTAAGCAAGAGGCAGCCCAATCTGTTTTTATGCAATCAGAAGCTAGGCAAAAAAAGACAACAGGGTGCAATGCTGAAAGAGGCTCTGAATGACAAAGCATCTGCCTCGGTTGTTGTCCATAGGAGACAATAGCAGCAAAGATGAGCAAGTCACAATGAAGCTGCACGGCTGGAACCAGGCAGCCCCTTCCCAGAAATATCATGCAGGAGAACCAGGGGAAAGGCAACCAAAGCAGAGCTGGTTGAGGAAACAATAGGGAGCCACAGACCAAGCCCTAGCAGGAACCACACCTACACAGCAAGGCTGCCACCAGCTTCCCCTCGCAGGGTCTTTCTCCTCTGAAAGAACAGTATTTTCCCCATATCTCAGTTTTTAATCAGCTCAGGACAAAAATATATACTCTAAAACCACATTCCCCATTGTGATCTGCAAACTATAAAGCTCAAACACTCCCTTTGTGCATCACGTCCCTGTTGCAGCACCAGGGCTTTCCTACTTCTCCTCCCTATATGCACTGCAATTTCTTTCCCCCTCCTCTCTCTCCTATTAGGGACCCCACCAAGGGCTTTGACAACCACCACTTCACTTGTGACCCCTCCTCACCTCCAAGGGAAAGGTAAACAAGGGCAGGACAATAACGACTCCGAACACGCGCGTGCCAGCCTTCTGCGTCTCAAGCACTTGTGTATTTATTTCAATACACGTGGATTTACGCAAAAATAAACACAATACGCCCCAGTAAGGGGCGCGGCCGGCTGCCCGGGACCGGGCACAGCTGGGCAGCCCAGTGCCCTCCGCAGGGCCGCGCGAAGGGCGGGCGGGGCAGGGCCCTCGTGCACCCTTTGTCCGCGT
This sequence comes from Crypturellus undulatus, assembly GCA_013389825.1. Classification (NCBI taxonomy): domain Eukaryota; kingdom Metazoa; phylum Chordata; class Aves; order Tinamiformes; family Tinamidae; genus Crypturellus; species Crypturellus undulatus. The sequence goes on from VWPW01009984.1 coordinate 18,041, forward strand.
GGGGTGGGCGCGGGGACTGCAGTGCGGAGCGCGCCACGCCCACCCGCCGCCACCGCCCCGG
>VWPW01009985.1:0-16385 GCA_013389825.1 Crypturellus undulatus
CATGCAGATATCATTTTGCCATTATTTTTTAACCATGACCACATTTTGTCCATTCATTGAGTTTCTTCCTCTTCTTCCCTCCAGAGTAACTTTGTATCTTGCCACTCCAGAAAGCTAATAATCAAAATTATACAACTGTTGTCTCTCTTTTTCATTCACTGAGCCCATCCGTTTAACACCTGTAAAATCTTTTCACCCTGGAGCACTGTCACATCCCTATTTGTTAATGGAACAGATATCAGCTTCCAAACGCCTCTGGCTCAGCAAAGAGAAATGGAGCTATCAGAATTAACATGAATCAGTGCATCCAGCGCTGTTTGGTGTGCTTCATTTTAACTCAATAGCAATTTCATAATAAGGTTATGCCTGCCTATAGCAATTGGAGAGATCCCTGAGTTAGTGTCAACTGAGCTGATATATCCACTCAGATGAGTGCAAAGCCACACACAAGTGTTCAGTTATGCCCCCCAAGTGGAAAAGCTTCATTAGCGAAGGTTTTCCTTTGTGTATCTCATCGAGGGTAAGTAAGATTTGGACTAGCGCATCATCCTGGTGATGCTGAAGTGACCCTCTCTCTCCCTCCTCATCACTTTAACGGAAGATTGGGGTAAACAGGGGCAGAAATTGAGGGCTTAAAATTGGGTAGTTGAATGTAGGCAAAAGTGACTGAAAGAGGTGCTAACGCTCTGACTGATACTGATTTCCTTTCATGTCTGCGTTCTTTTTTATTTATTTTTGTTTGTTTATAGGTCACCTGGCATTAATTCAAGTTTAGAAGTTTAATATTCAATGAAAGGATGGGTGAGATGCTTTTTCCTGCATCCTCACATTCTGCAATGGGGCGCTGACTGTTTATTTACCTCATTAGGAAGCTATATGCATATTTTTTAAGCACCGTCAATTACAAATCACAAACGACTAGCAAATAATTGTGCGTGTTTTCAGATCAAGTCAGACGCCTGTGTGCCAGTACCTGTTAGGTTTGATTGGACAAGGTCACAAAGAGGAACATTAAGAAATCGACACAGAGATGTCAAAGCATTTCCAATGGCAACAACAACCGCCCCACTCATATCAACAGGAGGGAAATGGAAGCATAAACCAAATTGCATCCAAATGATTGCAATTGGATCACATGTGTTATGGGAAAGGTTTGAAGTTAGCACATGTGCTGATATAGCAATATGACAATGAAGAGGAAAAAAAAAAAATCCAGCATTCAGTGTCTTTGCAGCACAGATGGTCGGGTTTGCTTTTCTGGCCTAGTTGTTCATTAAAATGAATCAGATGAATCTGGCGATCTCAAACTGTTAGTATATGTCTCTGCCTTATTATTTGGTGCTTTGCAACAATGATGATACTATGCTGCCCATGGGGCAAATAATGCTTTGGTGTGGACCAGTTGATTTACTTACAGTGGGCTGTCAGGGTCTAGACTAACCATCCCATCAGCAGTGAAATCTCAGGACAGGTACAAAGCACCAACTGGATCATATCTGTGCTCCAACCATGTTTTACAAAATCACTTAGTAGGTACTACAGAGACTGTGAGCAATTACGTGTGATTAATTGCAACCTCACAAATGACGCGGACTTTTGGGCACTTCTTTACCTTTTGCATTTTGATGGTACTGAGCGGTAAACACTAACAGAAGCATTTTTTATTTTTATGTCCTTTGTTATGTGGCAAAGAGTCTGCATAATGCAAATAACACCAGAGCTTTCTTTTCTTTTCTTTTCTTTTCTTTTTTTTTCTTTTTTTTCTCTTTTTTCTTTTCTTTTCCTTCTGGAGAATGAATAACAGTTATGAAGAGTGTGGTGTTGTATAGCCCTCCTAGACATCCATAAAGTGTAAATTTCCAGTATGAGATGCCTGCGGAGAGGGCAAATTTGCCCTTAGTTTCACAAGTCCCACTGACATTAATGAAGGAGGCATGTCTACAACACCCCTCGCTGAATAATTTACGTCTGTATGGACAGAAAGTCAGAAGGCAAAGCTGGAGGCACATCAGAGAGCTGGCTTTAAATCAAGTCAAAAGTTTGCCTGTGTTTGTGGGTGGTTTATTATTATAAAAGGAAAGCAACACAAAGTGAAATTAAAACTTTGCCTTTGGCTTTGAGGCATTCAATGTATGAGGATGGTACGTGGTTCATTGGGAGGGGTGGGAAACTAGAAATTATCAGACGACTGAGAGATAAAGAGTTGTTTAAGGAGGCAAATTAATTGTCATTTGAGTGAACAGAAAAAGAGGGTCATGAATTGAAAAGCAAAATGTTTTTGAACTTCTTTCATTAAATATATTACTTTATTACATGGCTCAGAGCAAAAAAACTAAAAAAAAAAAAAAAAAAAAAAANAAACCCCAGAAGATAGGTGAAAATCATGGAAGCTTGAAAGCCAAATATTTATTTGGAATTAGGGACTATGATTCAGATGAGAAATTAGGCTGGAGTTCTTAAACCTCTCCAAACAATCTATTGCTATTAGAGTATTGGGCCAAAGTAGAGTTTAGTTATATTCCTAGGTCTGGGACTTTATCTGTTGTTTGATGTGTGGATCTCCATCTTCTTCTTCCAAGGGCTCCTCATATTCCACCACTGTGTCTCCGAGATATAAGCAGTTCTATTGGGTAAATTATGAAATCCTCTGCACTTATCTGCACTTCTGCAGTCTCCTCTGCACTTCTGACTCCAGGACTGGCTCTTAACATGGCCATAGAAAGATATCTGTAACAGTAATATAGACTACTTTTAGGTTGCAATGAGTACTTCAAGGAGAATCCTCTGAATATGGGAATTTACAACAAAGAATGTGAACCTGGCAGATAAATTTCTGAACTTCATCAGCTTTGCTCTTTCTACAGAATTGCATAACTCTGGAATAAAAAGTGTGAAGTGTGAAGAAATCAGCTACCTGATTTCTACTTCTCTTCCCCCACTGAGGATGGGCTCTTTACTCTTCAGTAAAAGCCTTTTCTGCTAAAATAAATAAATAAATAAATAAATAAATGGAAAAGGGAGAACATAGATAAGAGGGAATTTATTCAAGATTTCCAAGATTTGCTTGTGCTACTCACTCAGCTCTGACAGAGCTATGTAAGAATTACCATAGTCTTTAATTTCCTCATAAAAAGGTGTGAGCTCTGTAACTTCACATCTCGTTCTATCTCAAGAAGCAGAAAAAAATACATTAATCCAAACCAATGTTCTGACCACCGTGTTGCAGAGCTGATATGTCTCACGTAGTACTCGTGTTAAATGAAGATTCATCTGTTCCCAGTTAAGGCAGTTACAAAGTAATGCCGATTTTTTTTTAATGCAGCTTTTACTTTTTCCTAGCTACCAAGCTTGATGATAGCTTAGTTGGAAAATGCACCATCTGAACAGATGGAGGAAAAATCTTCTACTGAAAATATATGCCTATCGCTTTAACTGATGTGTAAGATGTTATTTGCTAGGTAGAAACCTGCTGAATGTGTAAAAAGATTATTGTTTGCCATTATCACTATACTATTATGAAAGAATAGAGTGAGTTCAAATCAAAAAATGAACTTCATAAATGGGTAGGGTGGATGTTTATGATAGCTAATTCTCTGGTTGTTTTTAAACCAGCTGCTTTCAATAGGAAGTGGGCTGCCTTTCCTCGATGTACTCCCGTTTGGTTCTGAGCCAGGATTTTTTTTAAAAAAGGGAAAAAATAGTTTCGGATTCAGAAAAATGGGGAGAACTGAAGTTAAAAGAAAATGAAAATAATGTTTAACTATTTCTCCCCAAGTTATTGTTTGATTTTGAGCAGATTTGTCTTCTATGGGAGAAAAAGAAAAAAAAAAAAGTAGAAATGAATGCATGTAGATACTGAGAGTAATTTGTTTTATCTACAAGCCTAACACAAAACTGACAAACAGCAGGCAAGATATTGCATTCTTCTTGGAATCTAAGTCCTGTGTTAAGTTCTTAGGAAGCAATTTTATATCAAAACATAAATCTAAGCAAAAACCCAAGAGAGAGAGCAGTCTTTTTTCATTTATTTTTATGTATTTTTGCACCTGAAAGCCCCTCTATGCTATCCCTAAACCAACAACATTAGCATTCCCTTCAAAGTATTGAATGCATTGTTGGCCAAGTGCAAAAATTTGGAAGAATTTGCAGATATACCCCTCTTACTTCAGTGTAGATAGCTTTTATATATACTTGACATACTTGAGATACTGGATTGCCTCTCTAGTTTATGGAGGAAAATGCCTGCTTGTAAAATCAATTGGTCTTAAACCATTTAGCAGTCAGGATGGGGGCCCTACCAAATAGAGAAGATACTGGAGGTTCTAGTGGATGGGAAATTCACCAGGGGTTAACACCGTGGTCTTGCAGGAAATAAAAACATCTACATTCTGGGTCATACTACGTCTGGAGTGGTGGGCTTAGTTTTGTGCTCCCCAGTACATGAAAGATATTGGCATATTGGAGCAAGTCCAGCAGAAGACCATCAAGATGATTAGAGAGCTGAAGCCCATGAGACACAGGGAGAGGCTGAGAGTCTGGATTTCTTTAGCTTTAAGTTGGATCTTAAAATATCTGATGAGACAGTATAGAAAAGTCAGAGCATACTTGAATGTGCACAGGAATAAGAACAAGGGTAAAAGATGCAAGTTGGAATGTGGGAAATTATGTTTAAGTATAAGGAAAAAAATCTGTATGCCGGGGAAGGTGGTCAAGCACTTAACAGCTGCCCAGAAGGATGGAGAAATCTGCATTGTTGGAGATATTAAAAGGAAAATTCACTGAGATGTTTTGATGTTTGGAGTGCTGGGTTGGACTAGAAATATCCAGAAGCCCCTTCCAACCTGCATGAATCTATAATCTGTGCCCTAGAAATGACTATATTTTGCAGACTACAGTGACTATAAAGAAAGCAAATATACTAATAAGGACCATAAAGAAACTATAGAGATGCACAGTACTATAAAGACACAGTCATATGCAACTGTCTCTATTTTACATCTAAATTGAGTTTGACAAATCCCACCTTTTAACAGCGGCTCCTGGTGCTACTTTCATTTCAGTACTTTTCAAAGCCAAAAGTAATTTTCTCTTTTATCTCTATATTTATTAGTAGGCTGTCTAACCATCTGCCAACATAAATGTTCGTAAAGTCATCAACGCGTCTACCACGTTACACCTCTGTTAGTAGTGCCTGTTGTACTTGGCAGTCAAACTTAAGAGTCATAACAGAAGTATAACTAGTGATATTACATTATAGTTGAGCTTTAGTTATTTTTCTATCGGGGAAGAGAAAGAGAGAGGAAAAAATATCTTCAGAGGAAAAAATCTAAGAAAAAATTATGATATTCTTATCTATCCTCCAGTCCCAAAAAAATAATGCAGATATCTGACTCTGGTTCTTTCAATGATGAAGAGATTAAGCTATAATTATGAAGGAAATTTCTATTTTACTTTCTACATAAGTTTTGCTTCTTTCTCCCTGTCTGCCTTCTAAGCTTTTCTTATTGAAGCAAATTAAATTACAAGAATTTTGGGGAGAAATTTCTAACACTGGGATGTGTTTGCCTGAGAGATGGTTTTCTAGTGGATATAATAACAATCCCTAAATTGGAAACATCTGTGATGAAAATCCTTTCAGCTGTCAGGACTGAACTTGCAGGGCTTGATTGGACTAGTAAGGTCCCAGGAATTGCTCTGGTGGATAAGAATCATAGCCTCTGCGCCCCCCAAATCTTATTACTCTCCATGTCTCAATCAAGGAGGATCAGAGGACAATTACAAGACAGGTGGGAATTGATGAATGGTTTCATATATGCAATTGCTGTGGGATCTAAGCATCTCCAGCCTAAAAAGAAGCAGGTGAGGGAAACCCTCTTGGAGGTCTCGAAGGCTTTATGTAGTATATAGGGGGTGAGTAGGGAACTGGATTTCTGTTCCTTTTTTATAATAAAAAAATTGAAGACATTGAAGGAACCTAGCAACTGGAAGTCATAGTAGAAACAGAGGCTATTTGAATTCTACAGATTCCTGCAGTATTTGATATGTTGAGGAAAGCCTCAGCGTAGGTTTGCCTAGCATTATAGGTCTACCACTGTCATCCACTTTCTGGCCATTATTAGGGACAAAATCTGGGTCATATAGACCAGATTGGCTATGTGTATGATTAATATTGGATGCTTCAAACCAAACAAAACAAGCTGATAAAATAACAGTTTTTACCTCCAAAACAAATTAACTTCATGTGGAATCGGCCTTTCCCTTGAGTGCTTTAGATAGATATCTGGTACAACTCTGAAGCACAGCTTTAGTTTTTGCGAATGATTAATTTAATTATTTCAAATTTAGACAACATTAAGAAAATATTTACTTCAAAAGTTGTAAGAACATATTTTCTCTCATTCCGCAGTTACCTTGAGTCCTTTATGTTTAACAAAACTATCGTTTTTGGAAAATTATCATCAAAATTGGAAAATATTTACAGATCACTACGTACTCATTTGTTAACACAAACAATAAAAAACAGAAGTTGTCTTTTGTCAGTTGTGGAAACAAAGCCAATATTGTATCATCATCCTCCTGATATTCCAAAATAAAAGAGAGCAAAACAAAAAACATCACCAATATTTAAACTGCAGATTCATATTTACCATCTGGTGGGTATACCCCCCAAAAAGTGGTTATTCCCGCAGGCGCCCTGTTGAGCTGGCAACAGCCTTCTGAAAAGTGCTAGGGTACAAACTTGAGTAGATTTTCTCTTTTCTGAGCTCACTGTACCATTTCAAGACTCAGGTCAGTAGTTTATTCTTCTGTGAGAGCTGCCCTGGAGCTTATGACCTTACATATAAGCCTTGAGTAATCTAGGTATTTTATTAGGAGCAGTATTTTAAAGAAAACCCACCAACACTTCAACTCTAGACAAGGCTTTTATTTTTTTTTTTCCAGTCTGGCACAGCCTTTATCCATTTTATGTCAAAAAGACTGTTTCTTCCTCCCTCCCCTAGGTGTTACTTATGGCTATTGTGTGAAACATCAAAACATGAAATGTTTCTTTTTTTATGGGACTCAGTTTTATAAAAAGTTTACACTCCAGACATATACATCTGCGTCAGTCACCTAGGGCTTCCTTTATTGTTGGTTTGGAAAGACACAGGGTATGGTGCAGCTCATGTCACCCTTTCTGGTCACTGAAAATAGGTCAAACAAATCTCACTTTTCAAATGCCTGTTTCTCCCCACTGACTTTACAGGACACCAGAAGTCACTGTGGCAAACGGAAGATGGTTCTGTAAAATACTATTGTTTCCACCGTGTTCAGATCCTGAATGAAATCTTTCACTTAAAAAATATGAGTACTTATTTATTCTGACCATTTCTTTAGGTGGCACTGTTGCTGGTAGAAAGAATATAAAATCTCATTTGCGTTCTACTCCTAGAAATCCCTTATCACTTGGAAGTATCATAAGTCAGTATTTTACACCTCTTCAACAATAAAATAACGTCCTTTTCTCCTCACTGACAGGAATAGTGTAGAATTGGAAGGACCACAGAAGCCAGTTGAAGTTAAGAAGATTTCTAAGAGCTTATCCAAGTTAAAAGTAATATAAATAAATCCTCCAATATTTCTCTTCAGCCAAAAAGCAATTCTTTGCCAGAAAATATTTTTAACACCTGCCGTCTGTTGGTTTTAATTTTTTATTAATTTTGAATGAAAATCTCACTGACTCTAATGGACAGAAGCTTGAATTTAGCAACATATAGCAGACTAGACTTCTAAATTGTTCTTTAAAAGAGCCTTTCTTTTTGAATCACTGGATGCGAATATTGCAATGGAGTTATTAAAACAAAGTCAAACATTTCTAAGCAGTGTTTTCATGAGTCAGAGGTGTTGAGTTCATGAATGTGATTTTTACTTTAGCCAGAGCAGTGAGTGACCTGTGCTTCTGAAAGTCAAGCTCTCAAGTCTGGATTTAATTTAGCCTTTACAAAATAAGTAGACAAATTGTTTTGGCATTTCATGAGTATTAAAACAAACAAACAAACAGATGTTGTTTTGAATAAAAAATAAATAAAACATAGACTCTAAAGGAAACATTTCTGTGGGAATCCCAACTTGTTGTTTTTCAACTGAGAATTCAAAAGAGTCATTTACTTCCAAATAAGGGAGAGGAAGCAAAGGGGCTCTGGAAAAAAAAAAAAAGAGGTAAAAATAAAAAAAATCTCTTTCCACTCAACAATTAACAGCATTCAGAAAAAGGAAATAAAACTGCATGATACCAATTCCATTTCCTTCAACACTCTCACTCATCTGCTGACCACACAAGACTCCCCTTTATCTGCAAAAGCCATAACACTCAGAGCACAGACCAGAAGCACAATAGTGCAAAATTCCTTAAAACTGGGCAAGAGGGAGCTCCAATCCTGTCTTCCACTGCGGATTTTGCCACTCTAATGTCAGTGTGTTGAGCAAGTCATTTCACTTTGCATCTCGCTGATAAAGAGTCTTCTTGGCAGGTCTCCTCTTGGGAGGTCTAGTGTCTAGGTGTAAAGTTTGTAGGAGGTATTTGGAAGAGATTTCTTCGTAGAAGTTACTATGTAAGTTTTGCTGTTATTGTCATGAATAACATATCCCTTTAATAACTGCATTTTGCTTTACCTGTTCCACACATCCTGGTTTAAATGAAGCCTTTATTTCACATCCAACTTCCTTGCAGTCTTTAAGAACAGGTCTGATTCTCTTTTTAATTTCTCTTCTAAAGATAGTCTATATAATCTAACAATAAAAAGGGATCTTACATTACAGGCTCACTTAAGGGGATTATTTCAGCCATGGGACGAGTTTGCTGGATCCTTCACATACAGGAACGACCTCAGCAGACTATGTAGTCCAATCTTCATATTATTTTGCTTTTAATAAACAACTGTCCATCCCTTTCCTTGATCACCATAATCATAGTGCACCCTATGCTCAGGAATCAGATTTTCCCCTATCAACATCCCTACGAGATAAGGACACACAATTACTTTCATTTCACAGTTGAAAACAAAATGTGTTTTTTCTGGAAAAAAGAACTTGTGTGCAGACACATATGGGTTGTGTTTGAAAAAAGACACAGAAAGCCTAATCTTCGGTTATCACTATTAGATCACCCTGCCCAGTAGCCAGACGAATAAGAAATTAAGATTTATGTGTGTTGTTCTTTAGACAGGTTTTTTAAAATAATGCCCCAAAAATACTTTCAGTGGCTGGGTGTAAACAGCATTCCTTCTTGAAAACTCTGGTTGGATGCCTAGCACTGGCTACTCGTAGGACATAATCCCCGTGCTAAGGGTTGTTTTCTGTTTAAAATGAGTCTTTCAGCACTAAAACAGAACAATTTGCATCAGTGCAGTGTTGCATGTCTACATTAGGAATTGCAGAAAAGAAACTAATGACATAATCATAGTGATACATATTTCCTTAGTCTATATAAAGGCAACCTTACATACTTTGTTCATATATTTGGGGGAAATTTTCAAATTGAGTAATTGCCTGCTATATTCACATATATTGCATTTATATTTGCAAAGAGATGATACAGTCTGACACAGTCTCTTCTAGACACAAATCTAGTTTCCTTGGAAGCCTCTGGATGTTTATACAGACACATACGAGACTTTCAAGGGAGTTTTCCCAGGTTGAAATTCCTCCTACCTAATCTGAGCTATTTTTAAAGTCAATATCTGGTCTAAATTAGTTCATAAGGCTCTTTCTTTAGTCCTCTCTTGAGAGCAATTCATTCCATGTGAAGATCTGTCCAAGGTGGAATGAACGGACCTTTGGGAATTGTGCTTACCACATAGTTTCGTAAGTAACTTTGAGATGTTTAGCACTATAATGCTAAACAACACAATGAATGCCATCTTAAGTGACATTGCAAATTTGAAAATCCAGTCCTAAAAGTCACTTTGGAACATGGAATCAACCTAGGAGTTAAAAATAACCATTTCTGAGTTCAACAACACCCACACAAGATAAATATAGATAGACAAAATGTTTCAGGGGAGGCAGGGAAAGAGAAAAGGAACAAAGGGATATTTGTGTGCTCATTTGGTGTTTAAGCCAGTTTTATTTAACTGAAAATTACTCAGTGGCTTTGTATCCTCCAAACGGTCTCTTTGAAAATGTACTCCTATAAGTTACCTCGGAAGCTGAAACCAATTTACAGAGTGGATAGCACATAAAAATAACCTCTTTCTGATGCACGCAGCCTTTTAAATAACATCCTCTATGAGGCACTAAAGCTTTAATATCAACAATATCCCTGAAATGAGGGGAGCGAAAAAAAACAAAACATGAAGTGCAGAAACTGCTATCAATTCCATTCACAGTGGCAGAATGACTCTAATAGCAGAGACGTTTATGAGTCATAAATTACCATTTATAAATGCAGTGTTTAGCATTCGTTTCAATGGACAACATATGGTAGCAACATTTCTAAATAGCTTGAACTGATAAATAGGCCAGTGAAGTGGCTCAGTTGGTTAAAATGCTAACACATTAACTACTGCATGTGATAGTTGCATATTTGCATCCCTAATGCTGTCTGCCTGCTTGGACCTTATGGAAATAGGCACTTACCTTGAATTTATGAACTGGTGCAGTCAGTCTATTTCTCATAATGATTTATGAGGAATCACCATTTGCGGACTGGGTGATCCATCTATGATGGCGTTAACCTCAGCCCTAGCCAGTTGTACTGTGTGATCATATCCCACATGTTTTAGTCACCATTACCTTGTCACAAAAGANAGGATGTTTTGACTCTTACGTTCTGTCCTTTTCAAAGGGATTATGTAATGACTTAAAGCTAATCATTATTACAGTGGCACTGATTAACAGAAACTGTTCAGCCAAACAGACACCTGAGGCTATTTCTGCTTCTGTCACCACAACTGTCTTGTTTCATGCAAGTCATTTCCAGCTGCTGCTCCTTTTACCTTATGACAATATTTCAGTGATGATTTTCAGTAATTTTCAGTGGGAAAAAAACTGTGTTATGTCTGAGGAAAAGAGAATTGTACTAGTGAATATGATATTACACAAAATTTGGCCAATCTTTATGGCTGATCTTTGGATTGGTTTCTCTTCACTCTACCTGTTTTTAACTAGCTTTTTCTTTCTTTTTTTTTTTTTTTTGAGTTAATGATTTGACCCTAATAAGTTAATGTTTTGACCCTAATATTCAACTAAAGCTTACCTGCAGGATGCCAGAACATATTTCTGCTCTTGATAGATGTAGGGGCTTTAATGTAGTTGAATAAAAAGTATCAGGAAGAGTCAACACATTTTAAAATATGAGCATGGTCCTTCATAGCTTCTTTTTCTCACAGATGGTGGTCGAACTACAAGCTTGAAGCGTTGAACTATGACATCCTAATGATGCTCGTGGGGCAGGCTGTGAAGTCAGAAACAGCAGAAAAGGCTTCTGCATCCTGAACACTGCACAGAGAAATCCTTTGGTGTGCTCTGCGAGGGGGTAAAAAAAAGACATCAGAGTTTAGTTTGGAAAAATATTGTTTGGTACTTGTGTTGTATAGGAATGAAGAATAGGCTTAATGTCATCTAGCAGAGACAACCACAATGGAGATCTCTACCTCCAAATTTGACATTTCTGGGAAAAAGGTTCATCTTATTTTAAAGTGGATTTATAAAACAGGTCAGGTGAATTTCTATTCATCAGATATAAATGAAGTCTAAAAAATTAGGTCAGGCACCAGCTAAGCACTATTCATGCTTTCTGTAATGAGATTTTTATGCTGATAGCTCTTCTGTTTTGGGATGAGAGTGTTCTAAGGACAGTGACAACTACAATAATAATATCAGTGATGATGGTAATGACAGTGGTGTTGAGAGGGATAAATTAAAAAATGGAGTGGAACCTAAAGACCATAAGCAGAGTGGATTTCTTTATCTTAGGTTTAATGGAAATTTGGGGAGATAATTTCAAACATAATGGATGTAAAAATAGGCTAAATTAGACTGGCAAAAATTAAAAAGTCACTAAAATGTGAGTTTATTCATCGTATTCTAGAATGAGAACTAGAGTATAGCCTTGCAATCACTTGATAAAATATATCGTTGTGTTTATACTTCTAATGGTGGAACATTCGATATTTAATTTCAAGATGGTAAATTAAAAGATCTCCGCCTAACTCAATAGAGCAATATTCATTAGGAAGAATTAATCTGTAAACTTGTATTATCAACTTCTTCTCAAGAAGAGATAAAACACTAGGATTTGAGTGTTTACTGTTCAAAATATTTAGGAATATGTGAAGACTGGAACAGTGATTGATTTCAAATCTATGACTATCTGAGAGGAAATGTTATCCAATAGTTTAAGGAAATACTTCAGATAACCATTTCAATCTCAACCACTAGTGGGAATTAAATGAGCAGAAATCATTCAAGTTGCAATTAGTAAAGAAGGCAATGAGAATCTGAGTTTTGCACTGCGTCTCGTATGCATCACCACATATGGGTACCTACAAGATGTGTGATCTTCCCAAAGCATCAATATATGATGTGAGAAAAGTCCTGTACAGAGAGTAGAAGAATCCCAAAGGAAATGTTCCCAAGGTTTCAACATTAGCAACTCCCCTAGTTTTGTTGTTCTTCCATGGATCACTCTTTGTGTTTTGTATTTAAAATAATCTGTATGTAAATTCTTAGCTTTCATGAGTCTTTAAGGCTAAGACAAGTGAATCAGATGAGTTTTGAATGAGAAAAGTCCTAAGCAATAGCCAGATGCAAGTATCATTTGAAACCACCAGTCTATCCCAGTGCAATCCAAGTAAAATATTGTCCATTTATTTACAAAAACCTCTCAACAGACCAGTTATGTTGGTTTGATTCTGGAAAAGCTGGGCAATTCTAGCTTTAAATTAAGTCTTTTAGAGCCGTAGTTAGTGACCACCCACAAAAATCAAACATGCGAGAATTGACCCAAAATCCAACACTATTAAGGATTTGGAGGAAAATTCATTGTTTAAGGAATCTCTAGGAAGGAATCTCTTCATATTGTAGTTATATTTTCCTTTATGCTCTCCAAACAGTGAAGACGGAAGCATCTCTCCTGATCATATATACGTCAAGGTGGTATAGAGCTAAGCTCAACTCAAATAAGTGATCACGAGCAAATGCCTGTGAAAAGGAGGCTTTTCTCTCTTTTATGCTTCACAGATTGCCCCACTGAGTCCTTTCACATTGGCTTAACAGCTTTACCACTCTACAGCTCATTAGTTCTTGCTATTTCTTAACTGAACAGCCGGGTAAAACATGTTTAATTTATGCCCAGCTTAGCACTGAAATATACTCTCCATAAAACTTTAAAAAGGAAAAAAATAATATAAAAAATGTTCCCTCTAGCATAACCGTCACTAACAAATAATGAACTTGTTTATCATTCCTATTTTATGTCTGATACTTCAGGCATTTCTGAGCCTTTTCAGACTATTATCTACTGCCCTTCAAACCCTTCATGTTGTTATCCTCTCTTTTATATCAGTAATAGGTTTTAAGACTCATAGTAATGAATGCAAATATATTACTGTTTTAGGGCAATAAAAATGTTCTTTAGCAGTTAACTGCGCTCTTTGCAACAGCGAGAAGCATTTTAAATTAGCAGTTGGAGAAAACTAGGACACTGGAGCACAGAGACAATATAAGACTGCAGCAATCCATTAGCTGTTACCTAATGGAAAAGTTAGTTCATTAATGCTCAAGTCAGTTGTTGATTATTAAGGGCTGCAATGCAAAGTTCGACTCCTGTTTAATGTATTGTTCTCAGCTGGAACAGTTTTCCGGAATCCCTGTCTAGAATCTTGAAACCACTTGTTAATGGGCCCTGGAAATGAATTTCCTTTGTAAAAGGCTTTGTAAGAATATGTCTGGACCCAAGGGAGGCACTCCCAATTGACAAGTCATTCACATGCTTTCAAGAAAGCAGAAGAGAAAATGTACTTTTTTTTTCTTCCTTTTTTAGTGGCACTGAGAATGTCATTTGCCTGAAAATGCAATAAAGATATTTCTGCTTTCCCACGAATCCATTTCTTCCATAACTTAACAACCCCGGTTCTGGGAAGCACCTGGGAATGTGTTCCTGCCTGAGCAAATCCATAGTCCCAGTGAAGCCAAAGGAAAAAGGAGGGCACCTAGAGAGAGAAAAGTGGGCCATGCATTATGGAATTAGAGTTAAATTCATAAAACTTGGTTCAATCTTGCTGCCTGTCTGTGATGGGTGGCAAAGATACGGCAAAGATATTTACATCTCCATGACTTAGTATGGCACAGTAGCCTTGGAGATGGCTTTCTAGGTAGCTGGAATGCCCCTAAGGAAGGAAGGCAGTGCTCTGCAATGGGGCTGTGCCCACGCTATGGGAGCCTGCTCACAAACAGGCTCAAGTGGCAGCAGTTCAGGTCTCCCCGTGCTTGCTTTGATGCAAGGCATAGATCTTTAGCCCCGATCCTCAAAAGAACAGAGCTCAGCAGGAATTAGAAACCAACTCTAAATGCACTTAAGTTCCCTCCTGTAAATCAGGGGTAATAAATAGTGCTCTCAAGCTTCGCAACATTGAGAATAAATACATTAAAACTTGGGAGCTATTAAGTTACAATCATTCTAGGGGTTATTTAGCTCTAAACCTGTGATGGATGGGTGAAGTCAGTCATATGTTTAAGTCCTCTCCTTGACCATAGTCGGTGCTGTCGGAAACTCTCTTCATAACTGATCTGTCAGCAAACGATCTGTTTCCCATTTTGTAATGTCCTATAATTTTGTTAGTGAGAACATGCATATGAAGGAGCTTTTACTTCATTTCCTTTTGAAGACACCATACTGATGGATGGTTTAATTCGGAAGTCAGTTTGCTCTTAAGGAAGACCCTCGTATTCAGACTCGAAAACCTGTCGCTATTGCCTGTGTAATAGCTCCTAAATATGTCTTTTTTCCCCCCTCTACCTCTGTTGCTAGAAATAAAACTAGCTTAGTCATCTCTTCCATTGATTACTGTTCTGCCTCCCTTGCTGGTCTTTCTGTTCTTTCCCTCACTCTACAAAAGCAATCATTCATCTTCCTGTGTGCTCAGGCTGAGCTCTGCATAATATATCCATTCTGTGTATATTTTCATTTGAAACATGGCTTTCGGTGAAAAAAATGTGTTTTTCATCAAGACAGACCTTTCTACTGAAATAAAATATTTTAATTAAATATTATTTTTATTGAAAACATAATTTTCCTTCCGTATTTCTCAGAAACTTAACAAATAAGTAGAGGGGAGAGAAGATAGGTCTTGGCTGACCAACCCTCTCTGAAGGTGTTTAATGGCCAAATACCTAAGAATGGGATTTTCAATGACCAACTCATAGAAATAAAGCCATGCTAATTTTTGGCATCTTTGGCACCTTTTTGGACCCATATTTATGGTACAATTAAATATCAAGATTTTTCAGATTAAAATGGATGGGGAGATTTTGGCTATTGCTTAGTCACAATTCAGCTTTCAGTTTTGGGCACACTATTTGTCTGAACAGTCACATCTTTGGAAAGTATGGAGGAAAATGCCCCCACAGAGCTACTGCTGAAAGGTAGGATTTATTGGATTAGTGGTCAGGGTTATGCATTCCATATGAAGTAGACTTTCTTGTAATCTGTGTGTTTGTTTGTTTGCTTGGGTTTTTACAAGTTCTTCATGTGATTTTTGCAATTCCCTCAAANAGGCTGTGGTCACTTGCAGCCCATTTTCCAAGTCTTTGGTACAGCTAGCAAGTCTGTAGACTGTAAGAAGAGATCAGATATGGTGGTTTTCAGGCATGATACAATCTCAGTAATTTTATTCCAAACAAGAAGGGTTTACTAGAAGCTCCCTTGGGACAGATAAAGTAATATGCTTTTTGTAATGAACCAAATTACCCAGTGTTTCAGAAGCACATACAATCATACCCAAGCAGTGAAATATCAATCCAATGTTAAGAAATAACCTCATTGATCAGGACTGGAAGATAATTTGCCTTTTGCCAAAATGCAAGGAAACATTTAGTAATATATCAACATTATTTTTAACAGATAAGGTTAATATGAATCTGGCTTAAAAATGAGAAATTGCTTTCACACAGTGTTTAGCATACAAGAGAGCTACTGAACGATTAACAAGATAATCACTTAAAGATAAATTATTGCTGTATTTTAACATTGATATTTTTCAATCAGAAACAAAAAAAATGTATTGAGAGAGGGTTTATGCATTTCTTAGTCTTCATACACAGTGAGGCAGTCAAAAATGGACCATTCATCCTATTCAAACATCTCCTCATTATCCAAATAATGGGGATTGGGATAATGTATACTG
>VWPW01009989.1:5390-32354 GCA_013389825.1 Crypturellus undulatus
CCCGACGACGGCCACATGGCGCCCGCCGCCGCGCCTAATGGCCGCCGCCTCCGGGGGTCGCCAACGGACGCCTTTCCCGCCTGCAGGGGTCGCCAACGGCCGCCGCCGTCGCTGCGCATGCGCGGGGGCGCGCTGGGCGCCGGCGCTGAGGCGAGGCGAGAAGCTACCCTGAGCGCCGCGGTCCCCGCAGCATCCCCGGGGCGCCGGTCCTTCCCCGAGCACCGCTGCGTTGCAGCCCGGGTCCTTGCGGGCTGATCCCAGCCCTGGAGCCCGCCTGGCGGGGTAGGGAGAACGGGACGGGGTCGAGCGACCCACGGCAAAATGGATGCCGCGGTGCTGGGGGCCTTGTGTGTCCGTGCTCAGCCTACACCGCTCTGCCACATGGAAAAAGAAGCGGTTCGGGGATAAAGAACCCCCCTCCTGCCATCTGTGTCACCAAGGTGTAGCGTGAGGTGGTGAAAGACATCTGCAGACGCGCTCTCCTGTTAATTAAATAACGCCACACGTAGCCTGCGCGTTGCAGCGAGCAGCAGCGGAGCGAGCGCCCACAGCCTAATCCGGGAGCTGCAGGAACCTGCCCGGACAGTTTGCTCCGTAATCCCGAGCGCGGATCTGTTCCGGCAGGCGAGCACAGCTGCGCTCGGGCCACGCGGGCTCCTTGCGTTCACAGGTCTCAGCAGCCTGCCCTTTTTTCCTGGGGAGATTTTGTAAGCATTAGGTTTCCAGATGGGTCATTCCCTCCTTGTGGCAGCCACCACAAGGACGACTTACCTGCTGCTTGAAATTCTATTTCACCACTCCCTGTTTTCATAATTCCTTCTGTCACTTTTATTTTGCTAGTAGAGGGCTTTATTTGTTCCTCAGAAGAAGGTATATATATTATTAACAGCTTTCGCTCCTCTGGATGCAGCTTGATGCCTCTCCTGGCTCATGTTTCCTTACGCTATTTGCAATATTTGAGGAAATGCAAACCTTTTGGGGAACTCTGAAATTAAATGAATAACTGGTTCTTGAAATAAGAGTAATGCTTACCTCTAATTGTGTTCAAAGAGTCTGTGATAGCTTTTATCCATACGTTATAAATGTACCTGAGCATCTCTTGCTATATATTAGTTTCTTATATTACATGGGTCAAGTTAAGAGGAAAAGACCTGCTAAATTCTGTAAATTACATTTAGGTTAAAATGCAGAGGTTATCCTGAATTGAGTGTTGCTTTCCCAAACAAATCCCCAAATACAGACACACATACACACACTTATTTAACTAGTAAATCAAGACAAAACTAGGCTTTATCCATTTTACAAAAATAGTTCTTAATGAGATTTAATGCCTGTCTCCATTTTACAGATGTTCCAGACAAAAGCGACCTGCATATTTTATACATAAGAACAGAACAAGTTGGAACATCCTCTCTGAGCTCGTCTTGTTTGAATGAGTGTAGTAGGTCACCTAGGTAAAACCTGCCTGTAGCTTGTTAAAAAACATCCATGTTAATGTCAAGTTTTCCCAACAGTGATCCAGGAAAAAAAAAGGCTTCACAACAAAAACAGTAATTCCTTACAATACAGTTAAGGAATGGCTGTTTAGGTAATAATAAAATGCACCAACGTTGTCATGAACCTAGTAAGCATTCAAAATAGTTAACATAAGGTTACATAGCAATGGAGCAGTGATAGGTCAGATCTTTCCTGTTTAAGTTAATTAGGAAGCTAGAAAATTATTTCTTAAGAAAATTATTTCTGAAGATAGAAGAATACCAGAGACCGTACCCAGGAGAGGTTATTTTCATTGGATGTTCTGCAACCACAGGCAAAACAAGGTATTTTAGCCTCTGGAGAGGAAAGCAGACTGCATTTTGAGACTTCTTGTATTAACAATTCTCCCTCCCAAACAAGATTTACAAAGCAAATGCTAAAACTGTCTCAAGTTAAGATATAAATAAATAAACTGGAGTGATACGACTCCGACAAGATACTCTTGACTTATACTACAACAGAAAATAGTCTCTTCATAAATCTGAGCATTGAGTTGTTTTAAATAGTTTACATGTGATCCAAGCTCTGCAACTTGTCATTTATTTTTGGTTCCTCTCCCAGACCTTTAGAACATACGAAGGATTCAGAGAGATTAGTAATATCCATTTCCAGAAGTTCCGGAGGTTGTCACAGGTATCCCAGTCTTGCCAAGGAAATCTTAAACTGAGGTCTACTGCCATAGTATGGTACTTAATGATGACAGAATGAGATTTTAATTAACCCATGCTGTTAAAATTCAGCATGTTGCTGAATTTTAGTCTCGAGTTTGCAGGTCTAGATTTAGAGTTGAATTTCAGAAAAGAGAGCAGCATTATTTATTAGCACTTACAAGTCCAGTCTCACAGCAATTAAGGAAGGACTCAAGTCACTCTTCAAGTTAGTCCGCAAGAACAGTGAGGAGGTTCCACTGGGCACCTAACACGCTGCAGCTCGGCAGCGATCACTCCACGTTCCCTGCAGTATCCAAGGGGAGCAAGTGAGGCCGGGCAGCCCTTAGTTCCGGGACTCCGAAGAAGTTGGGCTGCGAACTGTTGACATCAGGTGGGATTTGTATGTCTTGCTCAGGCCCGTCATCCAGAACTTGAGAAGTTTGACGTTGTCCTCCTCTGCGGCTCCCAGAATGCTCAACAGCTTTTGGGTGTCCTCTTTGGGTCTGCTGTCCACTTTGGTGAATTTAAAGAGGACCTTCACTTTGCTGCAGAAAGAAATTCCTGTCACTATCACAACAGACTTGCACATATCAAATTGAACAGTGCGAGCAGAATGAGCAGTAGCATCCACTGGTGCCTACAGCAACTAAATATTAATAAAAACTTTTAAAATATATATTCCAAGGAAACTATTTTCATGCTTTAAAAATGAGAAAGCTGGGTGGGAAAGGAGTATGAAGAAGGGGAAATTAATAGCCATTTTCACTAACAATGCTCCTAAGTCTAGTATGTTTTTTCATTCTAGTGAAAAGTTAAATGATTAACTGGGGCAAGAGGGAATCTTCCCTGGGAGGCACATTTAGCATCCATCTGGCCAAGTCAATGTTAAAATCCTAACAGTTCAGGAATTATTTCACTTGAACTGCTTGCATCTTTGAAATGTAGTGCCTGAGGGTACAACCATGACATCTGTTTGGCATGTTGTCTGCACTAGAATATAGCACACATTGACAGGCTTATACATATTTGCATATTTAATCGTCCTAATCTATATAAGGCAGGCAAGTATTGTCATGCAGGTAACTTACAGATGCATGAACTGAAGCATAAAGGCTGAGAACCAAAGAAAGTCAAAAAAATTAATTAGTCTAGGGTGGAACTCATTCTTAGCTCCCAATAGTGGAGTTTAATATTATCAAGACTAAAGTTAACTTTAACTGGCTACAAATTTTTCCTTTGCTCTGGAAAAAGTCATTTGGGGATTCATGCTGAAGCTGTTTCATCAAGAACAATGCAGTTGCACTTACTTCATCCACTCTTCCTTTAGACAAACAAGGCACTGATCCACAACATCTACGGACAGGTTCTGGTTGGTCAGAGCAGCTTCAATTTTGTTTAAGATGGTAGGGCCAACTACAAGAATAGAAAACAGGAGAAAAAGGGTGAGAAACAGGACTTGGAAGATTATCCATTATCCATGACTTACAGATTATCCATTGCATCTTTACTACTAATCATTGGCAAGGATTAGTGCATTGATTCATTCTATAATCTATAATGCATGTTTGTTCCATCTGATCATCTGTTCCAGAACACTAATTTGCACTCATTTTTCACTAGTACTTCCACCTGATTATTATTTCTACATGCAGAAGGCTATACTATTAATAACAGCACAATTTCAACACATTATCTTAGAGCTAATTAAACCAATTTCTTTTGTAAGTCAGAAAGAAAAACACTTGTTTTATAAGGTAGAAAAGTCCTTTGATTTAACTTCCATGGAAGAGGAGTTAAAGATCATCCCACCAGAAAAAAACAAATGATCCAAGAAGTAAAACAAGATTTTACCATTTAAAGAATATGAGAATATATACATACATAGAAGTCCAGGGGTCTTTATTTTATTCAGACCCTCTGTTAAATAAAAGTTGCTTAGATTCTGTTTTATCTAGTCTCAAGTCAAAAGCTAGTAGAAATGCAGAAGTTGCCTATCATATGAAAAAAATATATATTTGTTTTCGTATAAAATTCATTCAGCAGGTAAGCATCCTATTTGACTATCCGTCAAATGGAACACTAACTTGCAGTTGGCCCATACCTGTACATGAGTTTTCCTTTTATTGTTGTGTATCTGTCTCTGAATGTCACTATGGTTGCATTTGAAATAAAAACAATCGTGTTTCCAAAGCACCCACCTCGATCTGCAGCAACAGGGCTACCGCTGGTGACAACAAACTCGTACTTGTTGAGGGACTGCTCATCCTCGAAGAGAGTTGGGTAGAGGTTTGTCCGGGTAGCAGTGCGAACTTCCACTAGGACTGCAAACTCTGGAGCAACCAAAGTCCAGAAAAATATCAACTGAAATAGCCCAAATTCTAAAAATACAGCTACATGCTTGCTCAAGTAAAACTCAACTCTGGCAGCTTGTAATACTTTGTCCAGCAATCACCTCATTAGGAACCAGTACTGTCAGCTACGGTACGATCAGCACTACCAGCAGATATGACACCAGTGGCACTAGTTTTACCTCATGCAGGGTTGTTGTATGACTCAAAATAAATCAGTGAGAGAGGAAAAGCCTTAGACACAAGATAGTAGGGAAAAAGAGAGGATTCTGCCACAGATTCTTACCAGAGGATAGTATGTGGGATGGGATTTGTACGTGGGGGCTAAGCCCGAGGAAGTTACAGCGATACGCCTCTTCGTACTGGTCACTGTAAGGGATGATCCGCACGCAACCGACGGGCAGCATGGTCTGGAGAAGGAAGGAGACGTGTCAAGAGAAACACTGGAAATAAAGCACAATTTTCTCCCTGATTTGCAGGGCCAGCCAAGGCTTTGAGCACCACTACTAAAGATTCAGCTGATTTGGGGGATCAGAGGTATCTTAATCAGCTTGAAAAACTATGCAGCTGCTACACAGAAGACGAACAAAATGACTTTCCTTTTTAACACATAATTTAGAATACATTCTCCACCAGATTACATGTTAGAGACGGACCATTATCAACGCTTGACTACTGAAGAAATATGTGTAAAAATAGGTAGCCAAGAAGCAATGAAAAAAAGTTCCTACCCGTAGCACCTCAAAAGCAGACTGGACAAGATCCATGTCTCGAGCTTTCCAGATGACCTGGTTCCCCATCAGCACGTGCCAAGCCAGCATGCGGAATGCTGATGCCCCAAGAACCTGAAACAAAACCATTCTGCATTGGTAATGAAAATTAGTGAAATAACTATTTTGGCCTGTTAAATACATTACTTTCTCATAAGAAAACCACTAACAAAAAAAAAAAGGCACAAAAATGTGAAAGTTTAGCAAGTTTTATACACAGAGTAATAAAACACCAAGATTAAGTGTGTGGGTTTTTGACAGGAGATACCAGACTGTTATGCAAAACAATACTCTCTCCATCCATGGTTTCAAGATGAAAGAGCAGGAAAATATCACCGTACCAACATGCCTAATCCAAGATCCAGCTACGCGCTAAGCTAAATAATGGCAGAACAGTTTATTTTCTAGCTTCCTCCAAAGCCTTTAGTTAGGAATTGCATGAATTAGTCCATTTGTTGGCCAAGTTAGTGGGTTGGTAGAATGGCCACACACCCATTTGGAGTAGGACTAAACTTCTGTTAGATGGTAACAGCTCTCAAGCATTTCTCTGATCTGGGTTATGTTCACAACAATGATCCAGTCATGAAAGATGAAACAATATTCCTAGACAAGCCTACACATGCAGAAATTCGCAGTACAATGCGACACACTGATACCTTCAAACATTCCAACAGAAGACTAAAGAGAAAATAGTATAAAAATCAAAAACATGGGATTTTATCTGTCAGAAGCATCCAGAAAAATCAGTTGTTGAGAAAGAGATCGTAGAACAAATGCACTGAACCTTCTCCCTCAGGCAACTAGAAGAAATGAAGAAAAACTAAATCTGCACAGAACTATTTGTTTGGTTTGCACATTACTCATTTATTTTTTCCTCTCAATCACTTATGTTGTAAGAAAATAAAAACTTGGCTTTGAAAGTACTGCACAATCTCTGTTATTAGATTTTTGTCATTGCTCCTGGGAACAGGACAACTGCACAATTTGAGAGAAATCATATGATGACCTCCCATGTGATCATCAGAGGCCCAACACAAAAGGAACGATGATCTCGGAGACAAGGAGAGTCACCAGGAATGCAGTTAACACTGTCACTAGCTTTCAAATATCAAACTGTTTCATGTTTGTTTGTTGACTCAACTAACTAGCAAGGCAAAAGCAGGTAGCACAAAGAACCAGGGAAGAAGGCAAGTGCAGAGTACAGGAAAAAGAAATATCTGATTAAAAGAGCTTAACAGGAGAACAAGAGGTTATTACTTTTGAATCCAGCATACATCAGAGCACAAGTTTTCTTCTCTCACCTGTCTCATGTGCCTGAGGGAACGAAAGACAGACAACCTTCTGTGAGGCACATTCCAGCTGTTGCAATCTGGCATCAGAGATGTTTCAGGTGGACATTTAGACTCTTCCTGCCCTTCCACATCATCAGTCTGGGCAGAAGGCTTCTCTTCTTCCTCAGAACCATCCCATCCTTCTGACTCTTCTTTCAGGTCTAGATTAAAAAAAAGAAAAAAAGCAGAGTGGTCATAAAAATTGCTGTTCTCCAGGAATGTGAGCTCAGAAGTGCTTACACACCCTGCAGCAAACTGCTTTTGGTTATGAGTTGGGAGAAACAGCTCAGATCCAGAAACACAGTAACTGAAAATACAAGTATTAATGACAGACTTGAAGAAAGTAGTTGTGTTTCACACTTCAGATGCAAGATAACCTGCATAGAATTTTCATCCACAGAACACATCTCTTCTTTTGACCACCTATGCATTCCCTATTCTTCCTTTAAAGCTCATGACTGAAGTCTTCTAGATTCTAGTCTAAGTGGATTACAAAAATAATTCAGCGTAAGGAAAAAATGTATAATCCTTTAACTTTAGAAATTTTGTGGAAAAAAAAAAAAAGACAGAAGAAAAAGTTTCATATCTTGTGACTTTAAAATACTCCTGGCCACAGCCATTCTTTGGGAGGGCCAACCCAGGCACCCAAAAGGATAATCGTGGTGACACATCACTGCTGCCAAAGTGAAACGTGTGTGCGTGCAGAGAGCCTATGAGGCCAAAGGACTTGATATCACATTCATGACAAGTTATCTGCATACAGGAGAACACACCAGCTACTGCATGGACTACCATAAAGGGGAAGTCAGATGGTTACACTTAAGACACCAATGAAGGGAGTCGGTGTTTCACCATCCACACTGTTCTCAAAGGCTCTTCCAGCTCTGGAAAGTTTGGTCTCACCTGCAAGTTTTTCCATCTGAACAAGGGTGTCTTCTGTGGGTGCTCCCTCTAGAAGCTTCTCCGTAAGTCTGCTGCCACAAGCTTTCAAAAGCCTGGAAATATTGGAAAATAAAAGGAGTGCTCATTAAGACTGTTTGCTGGATACAAAACTCTTGGTGCAATGAGCTTAATAAAAAAATCTGATCACTATCCCTCCGTGGTTCCTTTCAACACTTCTCAGTGCTTTCTTCTATGTGTAATCATCAGTGCTTCTCACAACTACTGCCACGCAGTCACTGTAAGGGCTACCGTTTTGCAATTACCTTGTGCAACACTTATCCCCCATCCAAGTCACATGCCAGTGTTGCAACCCTCTCTGTGGCATCTTTCCAGGGAAGTCTGATGAGCAAGTCAGGCATGGAGCAGTGTGCTGTGGAATCTCACGGACATACTACCGTGCCAAATGCTGCATCTCTCCGCGAGCTGCATCACACAACACACGGGCACCTCCAGGTGAAGAGCCGCTGTACTTCAAGCATGAATCCCAGTCCAAAACTAGAGCTGGGAATATCTTTTCTTGCTTTCTTCCATCCTATATTCCATATTGCAGAGCCATTCCATCTAGATGGATGTGGTTTCCATTAGCAACCACATTAAGAGATTTACTTCACAGCAAGAGAACTTTTTGCCCAAAAGGCACCACCAGGCTGCTGCCTTTTTGTGCTTAACTCCCTCGCACTCAGGGACTACTCTGCAAAGCCCAACTTCCTAACTGAGGAACAGCCACCTGGACACTCATTTCATGTTTCCACCATTTCAAAAGATAAGAATTTTCTGTTCTTGGAGGAATCATAGAAGCCAGAAACATTAAAGACATTACCAAGCAAAGGAAGTATGCAAACATGCCCACAGGTTTTCGTCGTTGGTGAGCGACGTTAAGGAGCGAGCGGCATTCCCATTCCGCTGGTGCAGGAAGGGAGTGAATGCCGTGTTCATCCGCTGGGCACGCTGAGGGCACCCGTACTGCTCTGCTTCAAACACCTGTGGCACAAAATAAAATGATTAAGAAAATGCGAGACAAAAGAACAAGTAAAAAAAGCACATCACATATAGTCACTCAAATGATGCTGGAAAGAGAGAGAAGAGAAAAATCTTATTCACAAACTGACTAAAATTATGATCAACGCCCATGCTTCCCAAAATGTTCTTCACAACTTTGGATACTAAAATTTCTAAGGGTGCTGTGAATTGAATTTTGGGCTGTGAAAAATTGACAACTGATTTAAATTGGCTTGAAGTTTGCTCCTCCTCTACTATGCCCAGACACAAGACTCTCCTCTTGTCCCTTGATGTCACCTTTAACGAGCTTCCTGCCTGCAGTGACGTGGATTAGCTTTCTGATTCATCTGCAAAACAACTACCATAAAGTTTTAGTAAATCTAAGCCAAGCTCCCTGCACTGACCCACCTTGAGCGCTTTGCCTTGAAGCTCGTCAATGATCCCTCTGATTTTTCCCAACAAGAAAGGCCAGGAGTTGATGAGATAGATCCGGTCCATCATGATGGTAATGATGCTGTACCAGCGCTGGAAGCCACGAGCCAGGCTGTCCTTGATGAAGAAGGTGTGGCTGAACACAAAGCCATGCTGTTCATCTCCGAAAAAAATAGGGCCTTCCCGTCCTGGGCAGACCTGAAGAGGAGGGACACATACACCAAACTGGTCCAGCACATCACACAAACCTGCTTGAACCAAGGTTCCTGCTCTTTAATACTCCCTCCTCCCTGTTTTACTCAGAAAGGGAAAAAAAATGCATAGGAACAGAAACAATAAAGGGAAATTTCTATGATCACAAGGTGAGAGGAAGAAACTTCCAAGGGTATCAAAGATCAGCCTTAAAAATTCCCACCAGTCCTGGAATGAACAGACTCCTGTGTCTTTCTTTCCACCTCCATTCCTTCCTTTCTTTCCAGGCTGCACAGAGTGGCTAAGCAAAGCAGTATCCTCGATTCAAAGCAATGCATAAGCCCATGGTGGCATTTTCTCCCTACACTCCCAGCCAGTTACCTCGCAACTCAGGCTGCGGACACAGGCCTGACGCACAATACTGAAGAGCTGCGGGTGATTGGGGTGTTGGTGACTGACGTACTTGATTGAAGTCTCTTTGTCGTGGCTGACATATCCGGGATGTCCTCCTGCAAGAGAGCGGCAACCCTGAAGACAGAAAAGCAAAATCCAACCGTGAATGACTACGCAACCACCCAAGGTTTCCAAAGGCCTCTGCATTTTCCTTTCTTAGAACAAGGAAGGGATATGTACACTTACAGGTACAAATGCAAACATTATTTTTAAGAACAAGCTGGACACAGGACGTTTGAGGCAAGGTCAGAGCTTGAATGCGGCTCTTCAATTAGCATCCTATGGGCTGTGTTTCCTCAGGTACTTTTTATTACTGCTAGTCACATACAAATACAAGTGCAGGTCACACATGTTTGTTTTTTTCCCTTCTAAACAATGCAATTTGCACTGGAAAACCCATGAGGCCTTCCGTTAAGCAAGAGGTCACCAAGGTCTGCACAAACACACTTACCTCACACATGTCCGACTTCTTCGGCCCTGGGCTGCTGGAGTCAGCGCTGGCGCCTTCCGCTGGGCNTGTTTTTTTTCCTTCTAAGCAATGCAATTTTCACTGGAAAACCCATGAGGCCTTCAGTTAAGCAAGAGGTCACCAATATCTGCACAAACACACACTTGCCTCACACATGTCCGACTTCTTCGGCCCTGGGCTGCTGGAGTCAGCGCTGGCGCCTTCCGCTGGGCTGTGCGAGCGGATCCTGCTGCTCATCTGAATGCCGCCTTCCTCCTCCTCCGCCTGCTCATTCTGCCCCGCGATGTCCCCGCTGCTGGCGCCCTGGGGAAGCGGCGAGTGCAGAACCTCGGTACAGAAGAGGGTGCGGGGACCGTGCAGCTCGCAGAAGTGGCAGAGGGCAACGATCGCGTTCATAGTGAGAGCTCAGCACGCAGGCGGGGCCTCCTAAAAGGCAGGGAGGCAGCAAACAGCATCAGCAAAACAGAAATTAAATCCCCCATAGACTCATCAAGCACATGCCCTACTGCACCCTCCTCCACAAGACCGTGGGGTTAAGCTCAGCTCAAGGGACTTTGCGCTCAGTTCGTTTTTTCCACGGCCAAAGGAGCCAACGGCACCAGCATCAGCGTGAAGAGGATTTTCCTTGTGCCCTGGCGCTGCCTTGGCCCCAAACCCCCCACAGGACGGGCCCAACCGGGGCCACCCCCCCTGGGTGCCAGGCCCACATAGGGAAGCAGGACCCGGCTCCTCGCAGGGTACCAGGCCGGCACCGGGGTAGCGAGTCCCAGGGCAGAGCCAGCCCCACCGACCCCCTCACCGGCACCGGCCTCCCCTCAGCTGCGAGCGGGCCCAGGCCTCGCGGGGGTGACGCCGAGGCCCCGGTACTTCAGGGCGAGAGGACGAAGCGACCCACAGGGCCGGGGCGCCTCAGGCGCGGCCCAGGTCTCCCGGCCTGGGTCCCCGCCCTGCGGCCGGACTCGAACCCGGTCGCTGTCCCGAACCGAACCCGGTCGCTGTCGCTGTCCCGGTCCCCGGACCCCGCTCACCGCCGCTCCGGGCGCGCCTGACACACCGCCCGCCTGCACCACCCCTGCGCGGCGGCGGGGGGAAAGGGAGGGTGAACATGGCTCCCTCATTCCGCCCGGGCCGCCGCCAAGGGCCGGGCCGGGGCGGCAGCGGCGGCGGCTCCGAGCTGCGGTACCAGAGCCGAGTCCCGCGCGCCGCTTCCACGAGCGCCCTCCCGCCCCCTCCCGTCCCCCCTACAGTGCGGCAATGGTTCGGTCCACGGCCGCTCTGTTCATAGGCGTTGGGCAGAACCACGCCCTAAAAACAGGGGGGGAAACNGGCGGCGGCGGCTCCGAGCTGCGGTACCGGAGCCGAGTCCCGCGCGCCGCTTCCACGAGCGCCCTCCCGTCCCCCCTACGGTGCGGCAATGGTTCGGTCCAAGGCCGCTCTGTTCCTAGGCGTTGGGCAGAACCACGCCCTAAAAACAGGGGGGGAGACGAAGGCAGCACATTCCCTTCCCTCTCCGCCTCCCGCACGCTCGCCGCTCGGCCCACGGGTAACAAGGCGCTCCCGAACCGGGGACAGGGCAGGGACGAGCCGCCTCCCGCCACCACCGCAGGTACCGGGCCCTCAGCCGACCCCGCTTCCCCCCTCCTGGGGAAGATGGTGCAGTCCAAGATTAGGTCACATGATGGCCGCCCCTCGCGGGGGGGGGGGTGGGGGGGGGGGGGTTGGATCGCGCATGCGCCCAGGTCAGAACTGGAGAAGATGGACGCGGATTTAAAACTTCCCGCATTAAATATTTCCCTTTATCCCTCTTCCTTTGGATCAACGAATCCAAGTACATCCAGGCATGAAGCCAGGTCTTCCCGAGACTCAGACACTGAAGGAAGGGAGCGGCTCCCTTGTGGTAAAAGGAATGAGACCCTTTTAGTCCCGTCCCCTCTGCCTCTCTCTGTCCTTTCCAGTGTTCGTAGGGCAGGATTTATCCCCCAGAAAAATTAAGGAAAGGGCAATCCCCCGATTCCAGGGGTTGTAATTTTCCTTTCAGGCTTCAAAATAAGCAGCTGTAGGCTTCACCCCTTCCTCTTACATTGTAGGTGACCCTTAGACTGCCTAAGCCCTTTCTCCATGTAGTATCAGAGAGCGGGAGCATGTTTGGAAACAGGGCTGAGAGATACAGGGCTGTATTATTCCCCCAAGAAAAACGCGAAATAATTCAAGAAAGAAAGAAAGGAAAAAAAATGCATTTTAACACTGCGTGGAGTAGGCCTGTATTTCTGCAGTTTGAAGCCTCAGAAGCAGCGCGCATCCATGCCGATCCACGGAGAGCTGCCAATCCAGACACGGTACTGGGATCCGAGGGCAAGTTACATTTCTGTTGGGAAAAATGACACTCAGATAGTCAATGAGAGCAATGCCGATCATAACGCAAGGGATGAGGGTTGAATCGAAAGAGACCCCCGTTGCAGCAAATGCTTATTCCCGAGTCCATCTCATCCCCAAGACCATCTCGAGCCAGGGCCAGCAGCAGGGCTCTGTAAAGACGTACCCAAGGCCCAAGAATCCTGCTATTTCTGCTGGACATACGCCAGGAAACTCCCAAAAAGCCACTGCTGGAGCCCACACATCTGTCCTCAGGACATTGTCCCACACATGACAGTGAGTGTCCCCCTCCGGCCAACCATTATCACTCGTCCTGAGACGCGACAAGAACAGGAGATCCCCCAAAAGCTGGCAAAAAGCCCCATAAGACAGACCTGCCCTCTCGTTCTTTCAGACCAGCCATTTAAGACAAATTTAGAAGAATTGCTCGTTTGTTATCTTTATTTTCCAATAGTACATTTGAACAACGTCTCAGGTCTACTCTCCTCAGGCGGTTCGGCCATGCAGGAGACAATTCCTACGTTATACAGAAAACCTGGGAAAACAACACACGAAACGGGTGGCGAAAAGGGGATTTGTATAGGATGAGGCAGCTTAAGTTAGGGAAAAGCGTGGTGCAATGGCAGCGTTGTGGGTGCATTAGCGAAGAGGACAAGTTAGGGGTCCCCAGGGCCACAAAAGCAGGAGAGGTGGTTGCAGACCAGCAGCCTCGAGCCATTTAAAAGAAAACAACAAAAAATACCCCATGCATGTCAGCACCCGCTAGGTATAACCAAACTAGAGACCCCTCCTGTGGCTAAAAGGCGGAGTTGCAAGTCTCATGCTGCCTTCATAACTGTGTGTTATATCCGGGCTGATCAAGATGCATGAAAAGCGGATGAGTTCGAGATCAGAGCAGCGCGCGGTATTTTGCGATGCACTTTGCGGTCATGCACGAGGGGAAGAACTAGCCACAGCCCTTCTCACAGCCCGCGTTCAGGTAAACACAGCACGCAGTGGTCTTATATTCTCTCCAAGTCCTTCCCTGCAGCAGATACAGGTTAAAACCACAAAGCTCAAGTGTTGTCAAAGCTTCACGGTTGGCCACAGCCCATGCTATTAATTCCAAGACCGGAGGGGGCTGCTCCATTAAAAACCTGGAAGACTCGGTTTCAAGAGGATCTCGAGAGGTACAGATGCCAGATGTTGTGTATTTATCAGATCCCTACTTAGAGGCCTTTTTGCAAAGCACTTGAGAATGTTTTCCATCTACTCAACTCTAATAGCGGGACCTGACTTTGAATTTTCGACAGCTATCGGAGAGTTCAGCAGCACACTCACATCAGAAAAAAAAAAAAAAAAAAACNGCTTGCGTCAGAAAAAAACCACCAACAAAAAGAATCCACACAGAAAACTTTAGCAGGGCTCAACTTTCAAAGCACTGCCCTTAGATTAAGGAAAAATAGCATTATTTGTAAGCTGAAACTATCATCACAAAGCAAGGAAAAAAAATAAAAAGAAAAAAATCTGCTATTTGCCACTGCACCANCAAAGCAAAGGAAAAAATCTGCTATTTGCCACTGCACCAGCTCGCAGCAGTTATGTCCAGGTTCACTAAGAGGCACTAGTGCTACAAAACCTTAGCCACGTTACGTGGACTTTTCTGGTTCTTCTCAAGCCTCTTGAAATCCCTCTCCGTACGTTCTCCAGCCCTCGCTGACGAAAGGCAGCTCTGCACACGCTCGTCTACGTGGCAGGTCGGGGTTAGGCACTGTCAGTTCTTTTGGTGGCTACTGCGTGTGACTGCAAATGCGTCTGCAGCCCATCCTCGTGCTTGAGCCCGCAGCGCTGTGAATCACCCGTTTAACACTTCCACAGAGCAGAACATTGTAGAAGCGGGTTCAGCATTGAAAGCACTGCAGGATGAACTAGGAAAAGACTTTAAAAATCATAAATATCTTTAATGGCAAGGCTGGTAAGGCAAATTATGAAAAAAAAAGATTTTGCTTTAAGATGAAGTGCAAGAGTTGCCTTTGAATCTGGCAGTTGCTACAATAGGAAGCACAAGTACTCAATGGTGAGCTACAAGCACTATGGACCTATGCTGTGTTTGCTACTAAATTGCTATTTGATACTTCAGAAACTTTATCCACCTATGGAGAACAGCCTGGGGACACTCCACTTCTGCTAGAGAGCGCACCACCGTCACAGAGGCTCTGCTAGAATTATGATGGCAGTTTTAAATGAAAACCCCGACAGTTCTGTAGCAGCAGTGGAAGCACAAATGGTATATTTTCCAACCACCAGTGACCTCAATACATACAAGTTTCACACAGCAAGAGCCAGAAACGCTTAATTCCCACTTAGGCACCTGAAAAAAGCTGGCAGGTTATCAGCAGTAGCGAGCAGCTTCTATTCAGGTGTTTAAGCAGGAAGCATTGGATGCTGAGCTGCTCACATTCCGACTTGACGACAGGGTTATTTATGTCTGAGAGGAGGAGATTTGCACTGACATGAAGTGTTTCGAAGGTGCTCGAACAATAATAATCTTCAAGTACATTAAGAGCTACAGAGAAATAAAGAGCCCGTTCATTCAAAGAGAGAAGCACTTCAGGAATCCAATGACAACGTTGCGATGTTTGAAACAGTGATTTAAAAAACAGATGTTATTCCAGCACGGTAGTCCAAATAAAACCCCGCTTTTAGGACAGCTGTATAGGATTCTGTCATAAAGAACTGTTTTCTTTGGGAACAAAGAAGAGAATCTATAGCAGGGCCTTCACACTTAGACTGATTTCCAACACAGAACTCATGCCGGATTGTATAGGAGCAAGAATTTCAATTTCTTTCAGTGCGAACAACTTCAGATCCAGCATCCTCTAAAACACCCACGTTTTCCAAATATCCTTTTGTTTAGGCCCAAGAAATTTGATCTAATAGCAAACATTATTAGGAAAAAAACTTTGTACTGGAGGAAAAAAAAAAGAATTCATAAATAGCTGTCTTTTATGGAGGCCTTACAGTGATTTCTGCTTTTCAGCAAAACCGCCT
This sequence comes from Crypturellus undulatus, assembly GCA_013389825.1. NCBI lineage: Eukaryota > Metazoa > Chordata > Aves > Tinamiformes > Tinamidae > Crypturellus > Crypturellus undulatus. The sequence continues at coordinate 20,916 of VWPW01009989.1, forward strand.
TACAAGGACTCATTAATACACTCACCCTTTGGGGAAGAGGAGCATGGTTCTTATCTCATCATTTACTAGACAGCAACCAACTACAAGGGACATAGGCAGATGATAAACTTAAGAGTTTTAGTGAGACTCCCCAGCCCTCTCCTACCACCATACATATGATCAATCTGCACTTGGAGCCAACTTTAAATACAAAATAACGAACCAGTAATTCTCTTGTAAGTGAACCAACACTAGCTTGTATTCTTCCCTGAATAAACACTTTTTTTTTTTCAGAAGAGAAAAATGACTGCTACAGAAACACAGCAACATTCAAACCCTTTAAAACAAAAGGTAGATTATTTAATGCATTAACGATGTTAATCTGAAGATAAATAAATCCACAACAGACTTAAGTTTCTTTTGAGATTTCCTTTCTTTGCAGAGAATATTTCTGAAATTATACAGTACTGAGAGGGTGTTCTTTTATTTTCTTAATGTCCAGGTGTAAAGCAAAGCTCAGTTCTCTCTGCTCTCTTCATGGAACTCCTCAATGCCCTATTCCAGGCGTGATTCTCTTAAGCTTTTACTTGAAAGCGGAGTGGTGAGCAACATTAATTTCAGGAATAACTGGATGGTTTGGTCCCTGAGTCATCTTCTTGAGAGCCCATACTCTGGAAGGCAAAGAATTATTTCTTCAAAAACAAGTCTCAAGATTTACCTTTCATTTTCATCTTTGAAGTTAACACGTAGGAAAAAGCGCATATACAATAACTTACATTTCTTATTTTTACAAAGCATTATCTTTATCCAGTTTTTAATCAATATCCACATATATATGGAATTATCAACACAGTAAATACTGACGTTCAGTGTAACACATACTCACTGCACCGTCTTCCTTACTTTTATGGGATACTAGGTCAATTACCTTCTGCACAAACTGAGGGTTCACAGTGATCTCTTGATCCATGGCTTTCAGTCGTTCATCAAGCTCTATACATTTCAGCATCTTGAGGAAAAGAACAGGAAAAAAAAAAACTAATTTAATTTTTGACTATCTTCTAGAAAGGTCTTCAACCCATCACAAAAGTTCCAAGTTAATATGTTCTTCTCCCTCTCCCAAACAAGTGTTAGCTCATTTTCTTTTTGATGCATGTCTTCCTAACAATTCTTTCTAAGACCACTGACAGCCCCACAAGGTTTCAACCATCTCGGTTTGCAGGTAGCTTATCACCAGCCACTAGAATTAACTCATGAGGTCTAAAAAATCTTTCTAAATCAGTCAATTCAAGGGACTTTAAGTCACCTACATTATGCAGTCTACTGAGACAGCTAAGGTTGTACAAAAGATTTAACAAGGAACTCATGGATAGTAACTGACTTTAAATCTAACGTATTTAAATATGAGCACTATGAAATATGAGAGTAACGATTCTCTCCATTTAAAGTGACCTGACTTCTTCCAGCAAGCAGATTTCTGGTTAAATGGTTAAAGGACCAGGGCTCGTCACTAGAATTTCCAGCTGAAAAAAAAAAAAAAAAGAAAACTTCAAAGGTTATTTACCTCCTGATCAATGTTATGAAGCATAGCTGGATTGTTATATTTTTCAGGATTATCATGGAAACAGACCATACCATCTTTCTGATTAATACTTGCAAATATTTCACCATCTTCTATCTGAAATAAGAGAAGGTTTAATACAAGTGAGGTCTAAGTATGGAATTTTGTGTAGTTGCAAGACATGGTTGGCTTGGAGAATCATCTTTATCTTGCCCGCTTTCCATTTCTTAAGAGTTGTCTGAAGCATGCCTCATTTTGAACAGAGACTATTTCTTAAGACTTTTGAGAACAATGTAAACACCACAGCACAATAACTACTTCTTTCTCATCCTACAAAAGAAATCATTCCTCGAGCATTCAGAACATTTGCTACCAAAACATTTGAAAGTTCTTGTTCTGAATCCATTTCTTGATTAGGATAGTAACAGGCCTTACCATGTGGAGGACGTATTTTTCTGCTTCTTGAGGTCCTGACAACTGCACTCGACTTGCCATATCTTGTAATGATAGTGTAAGAAATGTCTGAAATGTAGAAAGTATCAAACTATCAAAACCTGATGCTGACAATTTGCCCAATCAAAACTATAAGGCCTATATAACTTTGTTTCTGAAGTCCAGAGGGCAGGATCAAGCAAAATATGCAGTTATTACTTACAAATGCACCAGAGAAAGAAATTACTTAAGTTCCCAAAGACAGCGCTCTGCAGACATGTGCAGTACCACAGTGGTGGAGTCATTATTCCATTTCTGCAACCCTTCTTTCCCAGGGAACTGCGTCCAGCCTCTTCCCACATCTTCTTACATAAAAAACGCTTGCCCATTTCTTGAATTCACTTCAAAAGATGCAGGTATTGCCTTTCTCCAGAGGTTAATTCCAGTTCAGCAAACATCATTTAAGTTAAGCTTTCTAAAAAGCAGTCTTCCCCAATCACCTTTAAAGATTAGTCTGGTATCTTAAGCTGAGGTAGCATACAACTCCACTCCAAAAGGAAACAGACAAATAGACATACACTTTCTATTTAGATTAAATCACCTGAACCACCTTTAAGATAATGTATAGGCAGCTAAAAGAGTTTGTTTTCCACACAGAACATTTCAAAAACTCAAAGTTTGCTTCTCTGAAACAATGCTCTTGAGTTTTAGCCATTTTACTGCGTGATTGTTAAACTATCAGTTTGCTCTGATTTGAATTAGTTTCAAGAGAAGCAATATTTGGGGAAAACTAATCATTCAATCATGTTTCTCAGCAAAACAAAACACATGTCTTACCTTGGTTAGCCTCTGAATATTCTTTTTGTAAAGAGATGACAAGCATTGCTTAACCAGCCCCATATTATTATCCCTCGTGAATGTTTCACTGTGTTTGTTCACCAGATTTCGAAGCTCCGAGGGCTTATTGGTTGAATAAACTTGTGCTAATTCATGGTAAGCATTGCTAAGGGGCTGCAATTAGAAAAACAAAAATTTTACTTAAAGAAGATTGAGTTCAATCAGTCTTGCAAAATGTATTCACTATTTAACTTTGTAAAAGGTCACACAACTGTAAAAGTGACTTTAAGTAGCTCAGAGTTCTTTCAAAAAATATGTGAAGACCACGAAGTCTTCCAAAGCAGTGACTGATCTCTGTACATTCAGTCCATACTAGTGCAGTGTAAAATTTGATAAAAAATATTCCAGAGTCACTGCATGATAGTTCTAGTTATGGAACTTTAGGAAAAAGAATGTCCATTAGAAGAGCACCATATGAAATAAACTGGATTTAGAATAATTAAAGTCTTGGCTGGTCACTGCCCTTCCATTATGCTCCATTTACCCTCTAAGAGGCTGTCATCCTGGACTACAGTGAATGACAGCACGGACAACATCAACTCTTAATCAAAAGGTAAAGATTAGTTCACCTAAATTACTTCAAAATGTCAGTCGGTTGTGCTTTCATATTAGTATCTTAATTAAGATGATGATTTTTGAAAACTTTAAATTAAAGTTCTGGACACAAAATAGCAAATTGGGAGTCGACTAAAACAAGCATGCTTTGAGAAGTAGGTGATTTTCATAAGACCGCAGCTCTTCTGACAGCTGTTTTGACTTCCACCCTGTACCTGATCAAAATGCTTATGGACTCTCTAACTCTCAGCCTTTTCAGAAGCTTTTATTCTTTAGAAAGCTAGTTTTGGAAGAAACTCAATATACTCTAATTCTGTTTAGCAAGCTACAATCTGCTTATTGAGAAATATTAGAAAAGCCTCCTCTGACCAATTCACAGCAAGTGAAACACTGAAAAGTAGACATTTCAAGTCTAAATCTCACGCCAGCAAGGACTGCCATAGATGTTCAAAGATCCTATCTCTATCTGTATTACACCTTGCTCTACATTGTGAAAAAATGGTAAAGTCTAAGATTCTGCTGCTCTTCTACACATACAATTGAGAGCACTTGGAAGTACAAATGCTAATTAACACAAGTCCTCTGTTTCAGGACAAATCATCCAACACCAAGCATGCAAAATTTTGTCCTAGGTTTGGGATTTAATTCTATTCCCTCTCTCCGCAAACAAATCAGTAGTGAAGTAAACAGGAAACTGCTTCCAACTCTTCTTACTTTTGCTGGCATATAAATTCTGACTAGTATTAATTCACTGCTGATATTGAAAGTGTTACATGCAAGATTTAATTTCCAGTACAACTCAGTGCATGTATTTCTGTCCGCTTTCCCAGAAGGTCAGTACTGCTTTCCTTTTGCAGATGGGAAATAACTGGAGCTGAGGACAGACAGACAGTTGTTTTTTTCCTCCCCAGCAGTCACATGGAATAGTTGGCCTAAGGACCATTTCCTAGAGCAGTTCACCAGCTACATATGGTATCAACTTCAGCTACATGAAGTTAGTTGGACTTTTTTAGAACAGGCACTACACATTGAAGGCCAAATGCAACTTGAGACTTGTTGGTGCTCTAAAAAGGTAAAAGCCTATATATGCATTATCAGTGAGCAAAGTAGCTATAATTATGAAATCCTTTCAACCCAGTTTAAGTTTAAAAGACTGTGTTGCCACTATGAACAATACAGTTTACATTGAGACAGACTTAAGAGCTGCCACACAAACAATCCTTAGCCATGCCTTTCATACCAGAAGGACGCTGCACTGTCTTTCTAGGCTATGCTGTGCATTATTTTCCATGATCCAAAACATTGAACAGTACTATAAAGTGAGGGTACAAAAATTCTTGCCCACATAAGTTCAGATTTCTTGTTCTATTAGCTCTATTCACAAGACTTACCTTAATGAATCTACCAACTATCTGGGAAGTGTATTTTGGTAGTTGTTGAACTTTGCCAAGTAGTATCAAGGAAACTAGAATATACTTTTTATACGACTCCAACATAATATGACTGACTGCCATGGCTGGAGTAGTTATTGCCTGAGCAAGACAGAAAGAAATTAAATAGAAAATCAATATGCTTCCTGGTAGGTCCCAGTAGGTATTGCGTGTGTAGAAACTCAGTTTAAACCTGCACATACAAAGGGCACAATGACATAAGAAAAATCGCTTTTGAGCATTAAAGCCTAACTTCTGTCAAAATTATCCAAAAAATGTCAAAAATTACTTTCAAAACTATTCAAAAACATGTACCTTGCTACGATGAAGCCTATCCTAAAACAGCCCTGTTGAGATCAAAGCAAAACTTCCTTCCTTCATATGTACCTAAAATTGTACTAGAAACCACCTGCAATTACTTGTCACAAGGAAGGATAATCCAGATCCCACAGGATCCTTAAAGAGTTTAGTATATTACATCATCAGATCTCAGATTTAAGTATGCTGGAAGAGGCTTGCAAGATAGGGGAAGGAGATTTTAGTTTACTATACCAGCTCTTAAGAGCTCACCTTTGTCTGTAGAAAATAAAAATGCTGCACCACTATTTTCTGCATTTGACAGCATTTTTTCCACTCTTTTCCCAATTTCACAGTTGTATTTTCTTTCACAGAGAAAACAAAAGCAGCAAATATTATAGACTTCCCTCAAAATTAGCAAAGGTCTCAGAAAACAAAACCACTCGACTCATTTTAATTGAAAACACACCATTCTGAATGTCAGCCTGTGAACTGCTTCTTAAGCAAACAGCAATAAGCAGGCATTTGAAAAATATTTACAGCAAGTTAAATTTAACATCAACCTTTGTGTTGGCACAGTTTTATGGTGCAATAGTTACTCGGCTATAAGAGACCTTCTTAGGGGAAAACATTTCCAAAGACAGCTTGTCATTATTTGTTACCTCACTTAACACATTTCAGAGAGAACATTCGGGGTGCATCTTTGATAAAGCAATTTATAAATAAAAACTACCCTGAATAATTTTTATGTATAACTATGATTTAAGTTTAAAAACCAAAATCAATGCCGATGATGAACAGCTGTACACATCTATTAACAGAACTATAACCTAAAGAACTAAAATAACAATTGGTTATATAAATAACTTTATATTAGATATACGGCATTAATAAATGCAGGCTTTGCCAGCAATTCAGGAAGAATATGTTCTCGCAGTGCTACTACCCAAGCAATTTCTGCCCTTCGATTGATCACATTTTAAACTTATTTTAATTTAACATTACCTGTTCATAAAAGTAGAGTGCTCTTTCAAAATTCTTTAGCCCAGTGTATATCATCCCACCATAATAGTAGTAACATAAAAAGTGCTTCGCATCATATGCCCCATTCTCTTTACAAATATCCATCATGTCCACATCTAGATACGGGAGGGCAGGTTTAAAGCATTTTGCTAACAAACAGAGCTACAAGAAAAATAAATCAGATTTTCATAAATTAGCCATTCGTATTCAAGTTTTAATGAGGAGGAAATTGAACCTAAGCTCATTTAGCACTATTTAATAAATCTCACACTGTATGTCAGATAGCACACTATTAATTATATCACGATCTTTGCAGAACCCATAATTTATACTAGTTCACAAAGAATATAATCTAGATCCTAAAGAAACTGTACTCTGACAAATCTACTTGAGACTCCAGGCATTCCAAACTGTTTGTTGGCAGCACTAGATATTGCACTAAACATTCCTGTCCAAACCTAAATCCCAGGAGCCAAGAATAAGACAGAAGTGGCAAATGCAGGCCAAAGGCACCGGCACAAACATGCCTTTTGTCAAACTTGAGCAAAGAATATCTGGATTTTACACTTGAACTGTCTATGTCTAGACAGAGCTGTGCTGACCTTCTGCTCAGACAGAAGTGATGTCAAAGAACTTTCACAAGTGATAAAGAAAACTAAACATCAGAGGCGATACATTGAACATTTAAAATAAAGAGGATTTTATTTCAGTATAACATTATTTATTAGCGAGAAAAGCAATTAAAAACAACTTTCATATTGCCATAGGTACACATGCACTTCCTTAAAGGTCTGTGGGTATTCTGAAGCTTATACTCAGAATAAGCCCTATTATTACTCTTACCTGGCAAAGATCTGCATGTATTGAGGTCAGCTGGTTTGTGTTCATCTGCATCTTGTCTATGGCTTGTCTGAGAATGCTAATTCCTCGCAGGGGCTGTCAGAAATTACATCTCTTTCAGATAATTTCTCATAGATGGCAGCACATTGGATCTTATGTTGACACTTACAAATGAAAAATAACACTAATTGATAGGTTCCATTAAGTAACAGTTAACTTGAGGTTGCTCCCTTTTTGTACAATACTGCAGTCTGAGAAAATAAAACCGTGGCTATATAACTTCCCCTGATACATTAAATAAAGTTAGCAATTTTGCTCCAAAAAGACAAGCTCATCAGAAATGCAGTAGTCTTTGTTGATAAGAGACCTTTTTCCTAACACCTTGTGAAGTCCCACCAAAATCAAAAGCAGGAACTTCAGTTGGCGCAGATTTGACCTCTATTTCAAATTAGATTTCAATTAAAATGTCTTGAAAAAGGCACATTTCTTAGTATCAAAATTATTACTCAAACTTTTTAAAACAAGTTGCCTTTTCGTTTTAAGTCATTTAATTAAGAATGTTACTGGTCTGATTAAATAACGCTGAAATTGGTAACACTGACTCATCAACATTACCAGCATTTTTTGCAGCTCTGTTCTATTCGTTTACATATTATCTGAAGAACATTCTTGGAACTGCTAGAGTGTGTGCACATGCGTGTGCTTAAGACTCTTTCAACAAATTTTATATTAATTTTTCCTTAAAATCTAGTTTTAGGTTTGTTACATTTTAGTAGACTTGTAAAGTGGAGCTCATAAATATACATAAAATGAAGTTATTGGCAAATCTGTACGAAGACATTAAGGATAATAGGTAGCTTATTGATACCAGATGATACTTGCTCACCTGTTTTCTTTCCACAAGGGCATTTGTTAACTGGTGGCATAGGCCAGCAACTGAATACAAGTGGGGAAGGGGCAGGGGGGAAGAAAAAGAGAAAAAACAGCAGTGAAAATCAAGAATACCACAGTATGTAAAAAGATTTGCATAGACTCTTAAAGTGAGATTAACTTACAAGTGTCTGTTGCATATCTAATGTGCTCCCCATTACAAGTGCTGATAAAAAGCTGCACCTGTGAGAATAATGTTTCGAAGTCAGGGATGCTGGGCATAGAAAACTTCACAAACCTAAAACGAGGTAGAAGAAAAGAATGGTTTAACACTTCACTTTGGGGGATTAATAAGAAAACTTCATCTTTATCACTGCAGATGCACGAAGCTGCTTGGAAACAAATCCAAAGTGCGTATATGGCTGTACTGCAGGACTACGTACTTCATCTCAGGAAAAACATTTAGGTCACATTAAACACGGATTTCCCCACAAGCTGCACAATATTTAAAAACATTTTCTTCAGCACACACCTCTGTTTTGCACCTAGCGAAAACTACAATTAAGAACAAACTGGCAAACACAAGAACGATTTTGTGTGGCATAGTAGTTGCAATCACAATAGGAACATGAGCTAAAGAAGATGAAATTTAACTCAGCCATGCACAGCTTCTCCCGACACCTTTTCTTTTGTATCATCTCCTGCTTGAATGTGCAGGTTCTCTGCTATTAAACGTGAATCTCTTCTGAAGAGCACTTGATGTTCATTTCCAGTCTCTCTTCATGTCCGACAGATCCTTAGCACTCTGTAGCCTGAACATTTGCACATTGCTTTTTCTCTAAAATTAGTTACAATGATGCTCATCTGACTGCAATGAAATCTTTTGCTATGCATCCTGCAAAAGTCACAAAAAAAACATGCAAAACAATCTATTCAAAGCTGTTGGAAGGTATCCAGTCCTGCAGGAACTGAAATTGCTGCACACTGTAATATGCAGCTCAAAGCTACCTAGACCGTGAAGCACCCTTCCTCACAAGGGTAATGACTGTCCTCGTTAAGTGCTGCCTTCCCTTCCCTGTCTCTTCTAGAAGTCTTGCAGTCTGCTTCACTAATGCTTGCCAATCAGATAAAAATACTAATAGATGACAGCGCCAGCGTTATGTCTTTTTGCTGAACGTGTAGGGAAAAAGGCTTATGCAGATATAGACAAGTAGATAAAGGAACAAATAAAAGAAAATCAACAGGCATAGTATTTCACAAGATCTGGAATCTCCTTTGAAAACACAAACCTGCCCATTACTCTTTCTAATAAAGTGTGCATCATACAAGGAAAATAAGCACTGTTATAAGAAGTATGGAGCAAAAATATTTTTGCCCTAAAGTAAGATGCTGTGCTGACAGTTTGTGATGTTTCCTGAGGTTTTGATACTAAGAGATGTAATTAAAGGAAAGCAACACTTACAAGACAGCAAGAACGCCTAACGAGTGTTCCTGCACATCCAGGGCACCAAGCACTGTATCCAGATGGGAGAGATTTTTTGCTAGCAGTTCTCCGCTTTTATTGATCAACTCACAAAGCTGGGTCATTTGCCCTGAAACATGAAGCATCATTATCAAACTCTAATTGGAAAACACTCATGCATTCCTGTACTTGATTACCCTTGCTGCCCTCTATAATCTGAGAAAAAAAGGAACATCACCCAGATAAATTACTTTTTGGTAATATCAGTCATTTCTTTCAAAAAGTAAGGCGCCAATAATACGTGTTTTAGAAGAAAACCATTAAGCTTCTGCCCCTTGGGACTGTAAAGAAAACCCCCAAGAGTTTTTTTTTTTTTTAAGGAGCTATAAACATAGCACAAAAGACAACTATTTTGAAATAGGAAAGTACACTATACCCCAAAAATGTATAAGGAAAGCAAAGACAGATTACCATGAACTGCTTCCAAAAAAAATAAATCCCCCTCAAAGAAACATTTTAAACCTTTTCCATTTCTAAAGCAAAGTTTTGTGTCTATTTTTGATCTCTGAAAAAGAAAAGGAGAAAGAAGCAGAAGTCCTCTCACTCTCACAAAAATCATTATGAGATGAGGAATAGCGAATCTCCATTCATAGGGATTAACTTTATTCTAAAACATCTCTGGCCTTTTCCTTTGAAAAATAAAACCTGGGAAGTCTGAAGAATGAAAATATAACTTCCAAATATAAGAGAACCTAAAAGGTCCAAATGTAGGAGCAACTACAAGAATCTAGAATTACAGCTCTCAACCCTGAAACAGCATTCTCTATGGGACTTTTCCCCTAAAAGAAAAATCTATCCACTCTATTGCTATCATCTAATATTCTCCTTCAAAACTGAAAAATAAAAATTCACACTATAGAAGGAGAAACACCCACACGAGGTCCGACAAAGGTCTCTCTATCTGATCTGCCATGCAGATGCCCAGGGAGGATGACAAGTTCACAGACTTCTGCACCCTGTCACGACCTGTGAGAGTTTGTACTCATAAAGGACCCTAAAGGACCAACTTCCATGAATTTGACCAGTTTTCTCTCAAGCTTTTAGCATCTGCAAAACCTTGCAAGAAAAAGGCCTCCAGCTAAACTACCTGTGTACAAAGAAGCACCTTATTTGGTTTATTTTGCACTTGCATCTTGCAGGTACAACCTGTCTCTTGCATCTGATACACCAAGNCTGTGTACAGGTAGTACACAGTTTTATTTGGTTTATTTTGCACTTGCATCTTGCAGGTACAACCTGTTTCTTGCATCTGATACACCAAGTAAAAATTCTATATATTAGGTGAGTTAAAATATAAAGCAGGAGGAAAAGTGTGCGCAACCCAAATGTGACTGCCACAGATAAAGCCTGGGGCCATGGAAATCATCAAAAAACTGACACATTCTTCTAGGGAGTGAATATACCAAGCAAGAGGAAAATTAAAAAAAAAAAAAAAAAAAAAAGAGAGAGAATGCACTTTCAGGAATATCAGTATAGCCAAAAAGTTTATGAATTAGAAAATACTGTACCCACATGTAGGAAAATGAGAGGAGTTTACCAATAAAACTGAGAAAAATCTTAACTACAGATATTGAAACACCTGAAGACTTGGTTGGGGGAACAAGGGGTACAGTCTCAAGCCTTCCACCACACAGTGCCATAAATAAGTAAAATAGTCATAGTAAAATAGTAATAAACCGAATCCACCCCGCGGTGCAGACAGAGGAGCCTTTCAGCGCCCCAACACGAAGGCTCCACACGCTGCTCTGCTCCCAAGAAGGGTTTAAACCCCCTCGCGCCGCGCCCGCCCGCTGACAGGCAGGAGAGACGGTGTCAGTTAAGGGTCCCCCGTGCCTCCTCGCCCCCCCCACAGAGCTCCACGCTCGCATTTCAGCTGCCCGCATCTCTCCCCCCACCACGGGAGGCTCCGAGTACCGGAGCAGGCGCCAAGCCCGTCAAACCGGCCGCTCCGCCCTCCCCCGGGCCGCGGCGGCGCTCGCGGAGGCCCTAACGCAGCGCCCGGAGGGGGAGCGAGAGCCCGGCCGGTGCCGCCC
>VWPW01009992.1:0-28682 GCA_013389825.1 Crypturellus undulatus
TCAGCCGGCTCTGCGAGCTAGGTAGGCACCTCCCCATATGGTCCTTTTCCCCGTACATGCACCTCCGCCGTATGTATATATTCCCCATAGGTATATCCCCCTATGCATATATCCCCCTATATGCAAATGTTCCCCATAGATACTTATATCCCCCTATACATGCACTCCTCTCTATGTATATATTCCCCGTAGATGCATATATCCTCTATGTATATATTCCCCATAGATATGTATATCCTGCTATACATATACCCCTTATATATATATATTCCCCATAGATACATATATCCCCCATAAATATACCCATATATTATTTCCCATATATATGCATGTTTCCCATATACATATATTTCCCCTAAGTTATTTCCCCAATATAGGTATTTCCTCATATATATGCATTTCCCATGTGTATATATATTTCCCACATATAGATATAATATGCATTTCCCCTATATATATTTCCCCTATATATGTGAATTTCCCTATATGCCTGTATTTCCCCTATATATATTTCCCATCTCTCTATATATTTCCCCTATGTGTATGCATTTCCCCCATGTCTATTCACCCGGGTTATTTCCCCTATATTGCCCCCCATATATATATTTTTGCGTGGGGAGGCGCTGGCGGCGGCGCGGGGCCGGGGATTAGGGCCGGGCGGCCCCGGGAGCTGCGGAGGCCCTGGCGCAGACGGCCCGCGCGGCAGATAGCAGCGAGCCTGGCGCCAGACGGCCCCTTTTGTTTATCTGACAGCTAAATATCAAGGCAATCACCGCCTCGCTGCCTTGCCTCCAACCCCCAGAGCTAAGACAAACAGTTTGGCTAAAAGAATGCCACTGTTATCATAAGTTCCTATCTCTTCGGGTTTTTTCCTCCTCTTTTTTTTCCCCCTTATTCTTCTTTCTCATGTCTCGGCCTTTATTTTCTCTGTACTTTTCTCATTCCAGAGTCTCCCCCTCCACCCTACTCCAGATATCCAATGGATTTTCTCAAGCCAACGGGTGAGTAGAGCTATTTTTTTTCCTATTTTTGTCTTTTTCTTTTTTCTTTTTTTTTCCATTTTTCCCCTTAAAAATGCACGCTGCTGTCGTCTCCTGCCTTTGTTATTCCCATGCATTTTTGCTTTGGGACTGCCTGTGTGTTTGTCTGATCCCTCCCCCTCAGAAGAATTAATGCATGATTTATTTAAGAAATCCTCTGCACAGACTCAGATTAAAAAAAAAAATGGAGAGCAGGAAACTCCAGGCGGGATTGCAATTGCAGCCTAGGCCTTGACCGCTTACTTCAGAAGCTGGATTGGCCGCGGAGAGAAAAGGCAAGCCAGGGGCTGGAGCGCTTGGAGCGCACAGGGCATGGAGCCAGGCTCCGAGGCCACGCAATGCGATTACTGCTCACTGGGGATTTTTTTAAGGAATTCAGCTCGGTGCGACCAGGTCGCTTGGGGAAAGTCCCTTGGTGCTGGCAGAGAAGCCGAGTGAGACTTGGCACATGTGGCTCACAAGGACCTTTCTGTGCTTTACAGCAGCCTAATCCAGTCTGGGCAGGTGGCAAAAAGTGAGGAAAGAGGATAGAAAAGTGTGATCTTTTTTCCACCCTTTATTTTATATATATTTTTAAGCCAGCTCTGCTTGTTGCAAAACCTCTTTGGGGCCAGATGGCCGCCTGCACAAAACCATGGCCGGCAGCGGGATATAAGTAGGGCTGGTGGGGCGGAAAGAGATAAGGAAAATCCGAAAGGTGGATGAAGACGGGGAGGGGCAGCCCCACCTCCTCTCTCTCTATCCCCCACCTCCCAGGGATTCATGGATGAGGAGTTGCAGGGGCAGCTCTGTGTCCGGAAGGGAGTCGGAAATAGGCCCATTCCAAAAGATTGACTCCTCCTTGGCTAAAAGAGCAGTTTTGGATGCCAGACTCCATCAAGCGGGGACCTGGGCTCCCCCAGGGATGGGACTTCACCAGACCCTGTTGCCGCCTGTGGTTCTTCCCTGGGAAGTGCCCAGCAGGAGCTGACAGAGCTGTTTAGTGTGCAGTTGGGTTGCAAAGCATGCGATATTTTGCAAAAACAGGAGATAAGCGGACCTTAATTAACGAGGGGGTATCAGTGTTTATGGGCAACATCCCTCACCGAGCGCTGCTTGTGCTTGGGAGCCGGCTGGCTCAGAAAGGCCTCTTGCCAAGTGTAGAGTGAGGGTTGTTTTGGGGGCAAGACTCATCGTTTTGGCCCTTTCCTGGCTGGACAAGGGATTGTTCCCTGGAAAGCTTCAGCTGTGGAGATTTCCTCCTCTTTTTCCTTTATTTTTACCTGCTGACAATGCCAATGCAGGATGGAAACCCTTCTGCAAAGGGTTTTTCAGGGGGCTCTGTGCCTTTGTGAAGCTCCAGGAGAGAAGGATTAATGCTTGCCTTGGGTTTCCTGCGAAGACATTGGGATAAATCTATTAGCAGGGTTTCAAACATCCAATCTGCCTTTGCCAGGGCCTCATTTTCAGTTAGCCGAGTGATATATTTATTCATTAGCAAGTGTTGACATAAGGTAGCAAAATGTGTGTAAAAAGAAAAGCCGCAGCACATGAATGTGCCATTTCGAAAGGAAAAATTCCTCCTATCAGCCAATAGGAAGTGATTAACGCTGCCAATAGGAAGCACAGAAACAACTGGGTTACTTGCCAAAAGGTTCCAGTTTCTTTTTTTCTCTCTCTCTTTTTTCCTTTTTCCTCCCTTTCTTTTTTAAAGAACAGCCCAGTTAGCGATTGAACTAGGAGGCACGAGGCGCGCGGAGCGGTGACAGGCGCGAGCGGAGCCCATCAGTCTGTCATTGCAGGTGGCTTTGGCAACCTCCGCTGCTGTTTTTTTTTCCTCTCTGTGTGCACGCGCAGTGCCTCTTCCATTGGGGCTATTGTAGCAAGAACAAGAGCGAATTTAACGGCTGGGCACTGTGGCAGTGATGTATGGCTGGCAGAGTCATGCTGGGGTATCCACTGTTTCTCTTCCCAAGCTTTGGCCGGATGATGGTTGGAACTGAGACTGGTTGAATGAGAGTGGAGCAGTGACTTGGGCTGCAGCCTGTTATGTGGACAAGTAAAACGAGCCATCTTGGACTGCAAGAGGTTGGTTAGGGCTGGTCTCTCCATTTATAGTTGGGCAATGTTGGAGAACTTGCTGCAAAAGTGTCAGGGAATGGTACATTTCAAGGGAAAGTCAACACCGTGCTCTTCTATGAAGTGTGATAGCAGTAATAAAAATACTTAGGCACCTGGTGCTACATCTCATAAGGGTTTTGTACAGATGGACATGTATGCATCGCTGCATGTACCCCTCTTGGGTGGATTGTTCCATTTGCTTAAGTAAAGGTGGGTCAGATAGAGAGGCAGAGGGGCTGCTGTAGTCACAGAAACATGTGTGCCTTGTTGATGGATTTGCTACATATCAGCTTTCCATAGAGCAGAAGGATCTGCCCTCTGACCACCGTGTTACTGGTGGGAGGCTGTGGATCTGGGCCAGCTTGCTCAGTTGAGTCTCTCAGGGAGGAGTTGTAGCAGTGACTCTCTCCATTTCTTATCTGTAGGAGTGTACGTGAGCAGGATATCTCTCTAGGAGCTGCCCGATATGACTGTGTTAGAGGCAGGGAGGACAGAGGTACCCTCAGACATCAGGGTTCAAGTAGATAATTTATCCTTCTGATATGGATGTGCTTGTAGCCTCTGCTGGAGCCCTTGTCCTATGCTCTGTCTAGATGCTGCTCCTGAAGGCATCCCTCCAGTGAAGGGAGTGGTTCTCTCATCATTGTAGGGTGGTCCTGGCTGGGATGTCCACGAGCCTGTGGTGCACACACTCTCCTGGGAAGCCTGGCTGGAGGTGGTGCCTGAACACGACAGTGCAGGAAACCTGCTGAGAGTTAGCTTCAGAGGCACATGCCCTCATGTGGTGTTGGTTTTCATGGGAGTTGAAGATTTGGCAGCTTCCAGGGAATATTCGTCACCTTGCAAGGTTGGACCAGTAGCCACCGGGAATAATTACATGTCTTCGCGATAGTTTTATATTGTGGCAGGAGAATTTTGGGAAGAGACTCGTATGCAGTAGACTTGCATAAAGACCGTTGCAGTGCCAAACATAAAGTGAGCCAGAGTAGCTCATACTATCAAGAGTCCTTGGCTAATCTGTGGGTGATATGAATTACGCAAGGATAAAATTAGCCACGTTTAGTGGCTTTAGTAGTTTTAGTGGTTTAGTGGTTTTAGTAGCTCAGGAGGTCTGTGTTTTCTTGCCTGTGCCATATGGGATCATCATCCTTGTTCTAGGGTGAAGGCTATGTCAGCACTGTGTCCTATAAGGAGACCCCTGGCACTCTGCTTTAAAAGAATATTTGTGATTGATAAAGCAAACTGGCTGTTAGATAGAGAGACATGGGAAAGGAACTGGTAGCTATCAAGAGAAGTAAACAATAATGAAATACTTTGGTTCTTCTTGGATTGTTGCTGCTGATCAGGGAACAGCCCAGGTATTTCAGAAGCTTCTGAATCCATCCTTGCTTTTAGCCTCAGTGAAGAAACTCCAAATGGCCCTAGTCTTTGGAGTCAAACTGGAGCAGTACTGCTGTAAATATCATCATTAGGGTTATGTATTTTAAGTCATAAGTGGACATACTAATCAAATTCTCTCCTGCCATCTTGTGAATTAGATCCTGTTCTCCTGTAAGGTGTTCAGTGTGCTAAGAGAGGACCTGGCTATGTATGACCTCCAGAGTAAGATGGTGTGGAAGGGGCAAACCATGTCCTTTACCCCCCCAGGGCTCTCAGGGACTCGTGGAGGAGCTTGCCACATGTGAGAGGTGCAGGTTGAAGACCACTGCAGGGCACCACCGCATGTAGGATAGCCCAGCCTGTGTTCAGACAGCATCCGTAGCCAAAGCGGTTGGAATCATCTCAGGGAAGGGTGTAGGGGAATTGTCCAGGCTAGAAAGTGGAAAGAGTTAAAAAAAGCCAGCAAGTGTATTTCTCTGGAACCCAGAAAACACTACCAGGCATTTAGCGCATGTAAAATATACAGTATTTCACAAGTAAGTCCATTTCCTGTCTCCCCCATTGTTTTTGATTTGATTAAGTATATCCTATTAAACTGTATTCCTGTTAGGGCTTATACTTTACTCTGATAAAATGAAGTTATATGCACACACAGGGTTTTCTTTGCTAGGATTTTGGGGATGAATTCTGGAAAGATGACTTACCAGGTCTTGATCCTCCAAGTGGTGGCCCTTGCTCTTTGAGATGCTGCAGTGAGCCAAGTGATGTCAGTAGGGAACTCAAATTTGATGAAACCAAAACTCACCAAGAGTCTGTCAGGACCCTGAAGGTTGCATGAGCTTTGTGGATCTCTTTCCTTTGATGTCAGTCCTGTTGAGCTGTGGTGTTTCCTTGAGCTTAGGTCTTCTGGGTTAGTGACCAAAACCATCCAATCTTACCTTTTCCTATACTTTGTTGTGTGGAGGAATAGGTGTTGGCTGGTCAGGCCTCGTAGGTGCGTACTGTGCTCACAGGAGGTGCTCGGTGGCATTTGAGATCTGCAGGAAACCAGTGATGGCAAAGTTGATGAGAGGAGCACTCTTAACATTAGACCCTTTGCAGCAAAAGGACCAGACCCTTTGCAGCAAAAGGACCCTTAACATTAGACCCTTTGTAGCAATTAGCCATTTCCATTTCAGTTTGCACTTTAGTGAGCGCCAGTGTTGGCTAAACTTGATGGAGAAGGCAGTGATTTAGGCTTCTGGGGAGCTTAGTGAGTTATGTCATAAGGATGGCGGGCTGAATTTCATGAACCTTTGACTTGGACAGAAAGATGGCAGCCAGTCTGTAATCTTTGCCAGTCTATAAACATCATTGGCTGGTGATGAAGTGCAGTGCAAAGCCTTGGTGGAGACGATGAGTTAGGATGGATGCATCTTGATGAACTACCGTATCTGTGCAGACAATTAGCAATTGCTTCCTGTTCAGCTCTTTGGAATGCGTGTTCTGCTCTCGGCGTTGTTTACAGCATGCTACAGAATGAACATATATACTTAATTCTTGTTCTTTCCCTCTGCCCCAGCAGATTGTCCAGACTCTGTGCCTTCCTCCACTGAAACAGGGGGAACTAATTGTCTAGCCCCTGGGGGGCTTTCAGGTAAGACCTCTCTTGTTGACCTTACCATTGGGTGCATTTCTTGGGACAGTTTGTCTCTGTTTGTGTCCCTGCTGTTCCCATTGACCGGGGGGGGGGCAAGTGAACAAGAAAAGCCACACTGGAGACTTTGGAGGATGCAAGTTGTTGAGAAAGGTGTGCTCAAAGGGAGAGTTGGGTTTCTTTTTGGTAGCAACTGAGCACCTCGCTTGGAGGGGATGTGTTGCCAATCCTGGACACAGATCTCTGTCCTCCCAACTCCACATTTCCCTTGGATTCTAGCCTTATGCTTTTGGAGTGAGACTGGAAGAGGTGTGCTGGAGAAGGCTGTGATACCCACAAATTATTCACTAGAGGGCTGTTGGAGTACATACAGTGGTACCCTCGCGGGAGGATTGAGTGACTGTGTCTTGTTCCACCTCTGCCGTGTTGCCAGATTTGTTAGCACGGTGTTTGGGAGCTCGTCATGGGCTGTGTTTTTGTTGGGGTAACCTGTATGTGGTTGCGTTGCACTGTGGTTTGTAAGGAGCAGTACTGGTGGGCTGGCAACACTAGGTGGGCCCGTGGCTGAGGTACCTGTACCTTGTGCCATGTCTTCTTGCCCATGGGAGGCAGGTACAAACTCCCCTGTGGGTTGTATGTTGGGGAGAACGGTGCACGTGAACCCTCCATTCGTGTTTGTGCAACCTGCCTTGGTGGATGTGGACCACGTGTGGGCATCTGCTCCATCAGTCCTGTTTGTGAGGTTGGAGATAGCTGGGGAGAAACCACGATTGCAACCTTGGAGAACTCATTGCGTATCCCTCGTTTTCCCATTCATCGCCCCAACCTGCACGTGATGTTACGGGTTTTTGGAGAATAGTTTCCCCACTGCTCTCTGGGCTTCAGTGGAGCAGCAGATATGGTTTTCCCAGGGTGTTCCATCCCTGGTAACTCTCTTCTCTGTGGAACTGGTCTCTCAGCACCATTCCTGCTCCCAAAGCATTAGCATACGATGGCCAAGCACCTGAAACTCCTTCCCCATATGTCTGTACTGGCTTCCCATCAGCAGAACATCGTGCTGGCCTTGTGAGTGTGCCTGGGCCTCGGGAGGGCCCCTGGCTCTCTCCAGGAATTGTGCTCGACATGGATATCCTTAAGAGTGCCATGTTTGTTTTTTTTCCGTGTAATGTATACCCTGGCTGTTATTCAAGAGGAGACCATATTGTGTGCTCAAGGGCCCTAATGAGAATTAATCAAATGGAGGGGGAAAGGGAGTAGAGTGACTTGTTGCTAGGTTTGTTTCTTTCTTTTTTTTTTTAAGGGTGTTTTGGGGCAGAGTTGGGTTTTTCTTTGCTTTGGAGTCTATAGCTTTTAGGAACGTATAGGAAAAAAAAAGGCATGGAGCAAAACGACACAATCAGAATGTTGTTAATTTTTTTTTTTTTCCCCTTTTTTTCTTCCCCGTGCAGCGGAAGGGCGGAGGGAGCTGACACCTGCAGGATGCTGCTTGCAATAAGCAGAGGAAGCACTCCCTTTTAAAAGGGGGCTTTCTGCAGGGTGCTGGGCTATCGATAACATCTCTTCTGTCTGGGCTGCTCCTGGAGGAGGTGGCAGAGCAGGGAGGGGATGCAGGAAATCACAGCGCCTGCCCTGGGAACACTGGGCCCTGGGCCTCCGTGGTGTCACATAATCTCCTGGCACATCGACACCCGGCCGGGCCGCTCTGTGGGGGAACACTGCATTCATAATGCCTCTTCCCTGCCCCCCACAGTATTTTTTTAATTCAATTCAATTTAGATTTTTTTTTGGAGAGGGGGATCTTAGTTATCAAAGCTTCCTCACTGTCCCCCCCCCCCCAAAAAAAAAGCCTGGAAACAGAGCCTTGTAGGATCATTAGCTGCTCTTTTTTTTTTCTCTTCTTCCTTCCACAAATGTAATTGTAGCCATTTAGTTTAATGAGGAGCTGATAGGA
This sequence comes from Crypturellus undulatus, assembly GCA_013389825.1. Classification (NCBI taxonomy): domain Eukaryota; kingdom Metazoa; phylum Chordata; class Aves; order Tinamiformes; family Tinamidae; genus Crypturellus; species Crypturellus undulatus. Next base: position 8,108 of record VWPW01009992.1, read on the forward strand.
GAGTTGACTCATGGAGGCAGTGAAACAAAGCTGAATGCCTCCACATGAAAGAACATTTGTTTTGAATTTGCTCTGATTTACTGGCAGTTCCGCTTCCACACGCAGGAGTGCAGCACTGAAAATTCCCAACTGGCGAGACCCAGGTCAGAAAGGTCAGTTTGCAGCAATGTTCCAAAGTGAACTTTATTTTTATTTTTTTGTGTGTGTGCATTTTAGTTAGGTGAAGAGCATGTTTGAATGGGGTTTTGAGGAGTTGGGAGCATTTTGTTTGGATCACAGGTGCTCTATGGGAAGAGGAAGACCCTCCTTCAGTCTTCCTCTGCCGCTGGGGGCCGGTGTGGACCTCATCTTCATGCCCCAGTGTTGCAAATTGCTTGCAAAAGCTTGCTTTAGAAAACAGCACAACTCCCAATTTGGGTAGATGTGGAAGCAGATGAGATGCGTTGGCCAAGGAGCACGTTGAGGGTTGTATGGAGAGCAGCTCTGCCAGGAACGCCAAATGCCTTCTGCGAGCCCAGGAGATCGCATTGGCCTCTGGTAAAGGGCAGCTCATGCCCACTTGGTTATAGCCTTCAACTGGACTCGGCACTGCTGTTGTAGGGCCGAGGAAGGGAGGTCCCGGCCCCTTCTCCAAGCCCAAAGGGGAGGATTTAGCAAGGTAAATCGCTATCGGTGCAAGAGGGAATTTGGGAAGTGAGCCCCAGTTGGGGGTTGACAGCTCTGCAGTCAGCAGAGCTCGCACGGGGGCTTTGGAAGGATGCTGAACATAGTAAAGAGTGCAGTAAAAAATCCACAACCCAGGTGAAGATCCTTCCTTGGAAGAGAACATTTGGGTCCAACCACCAGCAGGACTTGCTTACTCCTCCTGGAGGCCGAGTCCTGGTGGATGTGGGAGGGTTGAGCGGTTTCCCCTTGCTGTAACTTGTTCCAGCCTCCTTCTCCCTTCCCTGGACTCTGCTGGCTGTTTTCCTTGCTGGCCTGACCCACCCCGCAGAGGGCTAGCCTAATGAATGGGGCTCAGTTCAGCGCGGGAGGAAGGTCGGGAGCCTGCAGCCTGCCACTTGATGCTTTTGGCAAAGAAAGAGGAAANTTCCACAAATGTAATTGTAGCCATTTAGTTTAATGAGGAGCTGATAGGAGAGTTGACTCATGGAGGCAGTGAAACAAAGCTGAATGCCTCCACATGAAAGAACATTTGTTTTGAATTTGCTCTGATTTACTGGCAGTTCCGCTTCCACACGCAGGAGTGCAGCACTGAAAATTCCCAACTGGCGAGACCCAGGTCAGAAAGGTCAGTTTGCAGCAATGTTCCAAAGTGAACTTTATTTTTATTTTTTTGTGTGTGTGCATTTTAGTTAGGTGAAGAGCATGTTTGAATGGGGTTTTGAGGAGTTGGGAGCATTTTGTTTGGATCACAGGTGCTCTATGGGAAGAGGAAGACCCTCCTTCAGTCTTCCTCTGCCGCTGGGGGCCGGTGTGGACCTCATCTTCATGCCCCAGTGTTGCAAATTGCTTGCAAAAGCTTGCTTTAGAAAACAGCACAACTCCCAATTTGGGTAGATGTGGAAGCAGATGAGATGCGTTGGCCAAGGAGCACGTTGAGGGTTGTATGGAGAGCAGCTCTGCCAGGAACGCCAAATGCCTTCTGCGAGCCCAGGAGATCGCATTGGCCTCTGGTAAAGGGCAGCTCATGCCCACTTGGTTATAGCCTTCAACTGGACTCGGCACTGCTGTTGTAGGGCCGAGGAAGGGAGGTCCCGGCCCCTTCTCCAAGCCCAAAGGGGAGGATTTAGCAAGGTAAATCGCTATCGGTGCAAGAGGGAATTTGGGAAGTGAGCCCCAGTTGGGGGTTGACAGCTCTGCAGTCAGCAGAGCTCGCACGGGGGCTTTGGAAGGATGCTGAACATAGTAAAGAGTGCAGTAAAAAATCCACAACCCAGGTGAAGATCCTTCCTTGGAAGAGAACATTTGGGTCCAACCACCAGCAGGACTTGCTTACTCCTCCTGGAGGCCGAGTCCTGGTGGATGTGGGAGGGTTGAGCGGTTTCCCCTTGCTGTAACTTGTTCCAGCCTCCTTCTCCCTTCCCTGGACTCTGCTGGCTGTTTTCCTTGCTGGCCTGACCCACCCCGCAGAGGGCTAGCCTAATGAATGGGGCTCAGTTCAGCGCGGGAGGAAGGTCGGGAGCCTGCAGCCTGCCACTTGATGCTTTTGGCAAAGAAAGAGGAAAAAAAGTGTTTTTTTTTTTTTTTTTTAAGAGAGAAAAGCAAATGCATGAGAAAACATCATCCCCTAGGCCGGGGGGAGGGTCCCTCACCAAGCAATGGGTTCTTCCCCAAATGCTGAGGTTGACCTGGTCTCCAGTGGGGCTCTTGCACATGGGGCTAAGTGGGAGGGCACCTTGTGGCCACGTTAAAGCTCTGGAACTGAATGAGTTTTTTTTTTCAAAAAGGGGGATTAGAATAAAATAAAAAAAAAAGAAGGTGGGAGTGAGGTTGTGGCAGAGGTCAAAATCAGACCAGAGGCACCTGTGGAGCCCGCATGGCTTGGCTGGCTTTGAAGGCTATATTGGTTGCTGCTTTGCTCCCTGCTGGTCCTCGCGCTCCATCTCGTGATACCTCCACTGTCGCCCTGTCCTTGCCGACTGTGCCCCTTGCACCCCAGCTGCCTTTCCATGTCCAGCCTTCCCTCGTTTCTCTGGTTTCACCAGTGGTAGCTTCATGGGTGGATGAGGACTCCCTGGTTATGGTGTCCCCCATCCGCATCCTTGGTCTCCTCAGCACAGGGTTTCAGTAGTGTTTGGCCAGGGCTCTCCTTGCTAGGCTCCCCTGGAGTGGGGTGGCCAGGCCAGTGCTGGTGATGAGTGGCTGAGTGGTGGGAACCCATAGCAGAACCTGGCCATGGTGGATCCACCAGACCATGCATAGGACGTTGGGTCTCCAAGAGTCCTAGAACCTGTGTCCAGAGATGAGGACATGAGCCACTTTTCCTTTTTCTTTGGAAGGGGCTATTAATAAAATACCAGACTGAGTGTTTTCCCCTCAGAATTCCCCCATCTTGACCTTAGGAGCTCCTGTTGATCCTACCATGGTGGTGGTGGCCTTGGTGGCACAAGGTCCAGTGTAGTGCCGGAGGCCCCTCAGGAGTCGGAGTCCCTCCTGACTCCGATGCCGGTGGGATTGGTGGGCGGGCGGCTGGCATTTCGTTACGCAGGCTAGGAATGTTTTATTATGTCTTTGATCCCCACTGGTATCCCAGCTGGCCCGGCCCAAGCACCTTCCCTAAACCTGGAGCTCTTTCCGGGAGGAGCCGGTGTGGTCCTGCTATCCAGCCCCTTGTTCCAGCCCCATCAGGATCCTGTGGGGCCACTCCTGCCTTTGCTTCCCCCTCCCCTCTGCCCCCAGTGTGGGGTTTATAACCTCCTGGGAAATGCTTTTATTTACAAACATGGCATCCTATTATAATCTGAAATGGAGATGTCTTCCTATGTTGCTACCGTTGTGTGTTTGCCCGGGAATAAACAATTGCTTGGGAATATAGAGATGTATTTTTTTCCCCCTTATTTTTGAGCATTACTTCCTTTAAAAAAAGTATACGTGTGTGTGTGTGTGTATATATATTTAAATGCTTTTGCTTTCCTGCACCTTGGTGGCAGTGGTCAAAAAAGCCCAGAAAAAGGCAAAGCTCCCATGGCCTCCCGTGGGCCAGGGAGGTTATCAGCGGTTAAGGCGGAGATGACAGCATCAGAGTTGCGGGAGCAGAGCCAGCCGCCTGCCAGGCTGGGAGCCTCGTGCATCATCTGATTGTGGCGGCCAGGGTAGCCTCGGGAGCACGCGTCCGTGCTTGACTCCCGCCCCGCTTAAGGGGGAACCTCACTGGTGGGCTAAAAAAGGGGGGAAAAAAAGAGAAAAAGAAAAAGAAAACTCGTTGCATTTGGGTATTTTTTTCCCTTTTGTCATAACCTGGCACCACTCAGTTTTTGACAAAAGGGGAAGAACTGAAGTGTGCGATTTCTGCAGAGTTATCTTAGGTATTTTCATTGCCACTGGGCCCTGGGTGCTTCGGCAGGCTGGCAAGGCTATTTTTTTAGGGAGGAAGGCGAACAAGAGGCGAAGGCTGGAGATGGGTGCCAGGGAGGTGTGTGCCCAGGTGCCTGCCGGCAACCGCCTCGAAATGGCATCTGCTTGCAAAATAAAATGTCCCAATGAGCGTCGGAAACTCGATCCTTTGGGACATTTAGAATGAGACAGGACAAAAACACGCTCGTAAGGGAGCCGTCCTGAGCTGGCAGGGCCTGTACGCTGAAACTTTTCCATCTACGATGGCTGCGATCAGGTATTGGTTACACTATGGGAACAAGTAACATCATTAACCTCGCGCGTCTACCGGCGGTAGGGATAGGAGGACAGGGTGTGATGTTGCTTCTAAATGTGGAGGTTGAGGGTGCAGCCACCCTTGGATGTGCTCGGCAGCATGGGGAGATGGGCGCCCACCATGTCGAGTTCCAAGAGCGGAATGATGCCTCATCCCCAGTCTCCAGGTAGCTGGAGGAACCTGCTTCTTTTGGGCCAAGTGTCCAAAACATGATGCTTTTCCCCCCAAGAGACTTGGCTTGCACCAAGCCGTGGGAGATGCAACCTCCAGCTCGGGTCCAGCCCGGACATCTCCAAGGAGCATTGCCACTGGAGCATCCCAACGGCAAGGCGAGCTACTGCAGGAGGAACATCTCGGTGGACAGGATAGCCCTGCGTGGGGACCACGCGGTGTTCCAGCGTGACAGGTGGCCGCGGACATGGCTGCCAGCCCCACCACGTCCTCCCGCGCCCGGCAGGAATGACCCGTGTAGCCGCCTGGCTGCCTGCCCACTGTCACAAAGGAGCTTCCTTCCCAGTTTATTTTTGGTGCCGGGATATTATTAATGGGCAGCACATGGCCACTGGCAGGGATGTGGCAAGCCCACCACGTGTCCTGTGTTCTTGGACCCAATTTCACTGCGCTTCACCCACTGCTCGGGGGGCAAAACAGGGCACCTGGGAGCCAGCCCCAGCTCCTACCATGCTGAGTTCAGTGGGAATGGAGGGTGCTGAGTGTCCTGTCCCATCCTGTCCAGCATGAATTTCCGGCCTCTGGCAATTAGCCTTTCATTTATTTATTTATTTATTAAAATAAAAGCGGTGGCTTTGGGTGTATTCAGCAAGCGCTGAGCTGGAGGGGACGGCGGGGTGACCTCATTGCTGCAGCCAGGCTGTCTGTCTGTCTCTTGCTTGGCTTTTTTAACTTTTTTTTTCAAGAAAAAAAAAAAAAAAAAAAAGTGCTTTGCCTGGACAGAGTTTCAGGGATTTTCCATTCTGGTCCTGGGAAAGCTGAGGGTTCTCCTGCACTCGCATCCTTACGGAGGGACCCACGCTGGGCTCCCCAGTGCCTGGGCTGCTCATGTCCCACAGCTCTGTCTGGGATACCCTCTGCTTTCCCCTGGGAAAAGCTGGGACAAAAGCTGGGACAGGGACATATGTATAATATATAAAATCTAATATATATTTTTTTTCTTTTGGGGTAGCCATTTAAATACGTGATGATAACTTTCATCCTGTTAATTAACAGGAAACATTGGGACAAGACAGGAAATTACATCAGTCATTTATGAGCTAAGAGCCAAGAGGGAGGAGGGGAAAAAAGGCAAGAAAGAAATACAAGAAAACAGAGTTACTGGTGAAAGGGAAGAAAGTGATGGGGGAAGAGGAAGAAAAGAAAAGTTGAGCTTCTCTCCAACCCCATCGGAAAGATCTCGTGGTGTTTAGAGAGAGGCTGGTTGAGCACTTTTATTTGTATGATATTGAAAAATATTTTAATAGTAGGATTGCTGTCGCTTCAACCCTGCCCTCGCATCTCGTGTTGATGCAGACTCATTTCATGACTTTGCTCAGCTTCCTTCCCCAAGCTGTGAGGCCTAGGAAACTCTTGACTTGCAGACTAATTTTGCTTTGGCTACTCAGCCCTCAAAATTTGTCCCCATCCAGTGTCATTATCTTGGTTTGAGCTGGCTCAGCCCTTCTCTACCCTTTTAACCTCGCTGCATGAAAAGTGTCGCTGCTCCAGCTCCCTGTCACTGTCCCCTTGACTCCTGACAGCCCCTGTCCCCTTGGCTTGGTGGGCTGGGCCACTGCTAGACCTTGCTGTGATGTGCCCTGTTGGCAAGCCAGGCCAGGAAGGAGGTTACCTTGGTGGGGCTGATCCCGAACCACAGCACTGCGAGGAGCTGCGGACTCCGGGCTCTGATGCAGATCAGGTTCATGGTGGTGATCCATCAAGCCAGTGGGGTTGCTCCTGGCTTTATGCTGCTTGGTTGGTGGCAGGAGGACACCTGAACATGGCATAACGTTAGTGTTACCGGCCAGTATCACTGATCCCTGTGGTATTTTTTAGCCAACTTGAGTTGGCAGAGCAAGTTCATGTTGGATTGGGGCTTTGCTCTTGCTGCTCAGCACTGGGGTCTCTTCCTGGAAGCTCTGCAGCCTGATGTTGTGTTGTCAAGCCACAACCTCATTTACTGGGCCTTTCTTGGAAAACTATTAGTGGGCCACTGAGGCTCAATATCCTTGCTTGGGTCCTTGGGCTCCTCAGGAACCATCCACCAGGCCAACCAATAGATGGACATAGGGCCAGGAAGTGGAGAAACTCTGTTCAGGTTGTGATGGAGCCTCTTCCACATCTCCTGCCTAGCTTAACTTTGCTAAGCTGCTCCTGGGGTCAGTGCCCCCAGTTTTGGGGACATCAGTGGGACCATGCTGCTGCCCCAGCACACTCAACGTGAATTTTTCCAAGCTTTTTGCTGGATATCTGGGCAGGTGGAAAGGTAGATTTTTTTTTTTTTTTTTTTTGCATTAAATGAATAGCTTGAGAGCCGCCAGGACTGTTAAGCCTTGGGAGTATTGTTGCAAGTACGTACATATACGTGTACATAATAAGCGAGCATGAGGCTGTGAATGGTAATTTTCTTTCTTGAATAGATTTTGTTTGTAGAGCTGCCAGAGTTGATTAAAATAAGAGCTTGCTTTGCGAGGGGGAGCATTAGAGTAGCATTCAAAGGCAGAAAATAGCTCGGCGTGCTACATCCATGTCACGCTTTGCCGCAGCAGGCTCCCCGTCACTGGCTCGCCCGCTGGCTGTGCTCCTTCCAGACCCACACGCAACCCTGGTGTTACCCGCCGCCCTGCTCAGGTGTTCATTAACTTCTGCAAAAGAGCAGCTTTGGGTCCGGCCGACTGGTGAAAGTTCAACATCCTGTGCTTTTAGAACTAGGGAAGTTGGCTCCAGCCTTTCCACGATGGAGCTGATGACTCTCATTGATAGATACTAAAAAGTCCTGGGAATTAGTGCCCGGACAGTGGAGAGGCTGGGGGTAATATCAGTATAAAGGTTGGTCTTTCAGGCAAAAGGTGGGAAGGACTGGTTTTCTGATGGCTCTTTGATGTGCACCAGGAGGTTTGCTGGGCAGATAGGTTATTGCAGCTCTTTGCAACGTGCTGGGTTTGCACAGCTGAGCTGAGCAGAAAAGCGTAGGGGAGAAAAGCCACAAAGAGCAAAAATAGCGGGGAAAAAAAGAGCCCTCCTTGGGTTGGAGCAGCGAAACCCCCCTGCCCAAAACGCCCTGCTCAAAGCAGTGGTGCGGGAATTGAAGCAACTCAAATTTTATTTGGAAAACGTGCCAGGAGCCCGGAGTTACATCACTGAGCTCAAGCTGATGAATGCATTTTCTTTGGAAAGCAGGCGGAGACTTTTTAAGTTCATTAGCAGGAACAAACTCATAAATCTTGATGCAAAGAGGCCTGTAGCTTTTTCTGCTCTTTATCACGGGCGGGCCGAGCGGAGCATGGAAAAAGAACCCCTGCGCGGCGTTGCTGGGGCCAGGCTGCACCCGGGACACAACACAAAGGTGCTTTTCTATTTATTATTTTTTATTTCTTCCTACATTTTTCCAGCACAGCACCAGGTCTGGGTGGCACTGCTGCCTGCCATCCGCCTGAGGGAGGATGTCACAACATGAATAGGTCTCAACTGGAGCCACCAGCCCTCGCCAGTGCTGCGGGGGTTAATTAATGAACATCATATTCTCCATAATTGCTAAGTATTATTAATCCCCAGCAAAGCAAAGGGGGGGATGATGTGTGAATGCAGTCCAGGCTCTGGCTAAGGGATGTGGGGGAAGCCGATTTCGCCATGGCTGACTTGCCCCGCATGCGGGCTCCGCCACAATTAGATTAGGCAGGCAGAAAGAAGTAATGATTAACTTTTGCAGTCTGCAGGCTGTCTCCAATCTGACACTGGGTGTTTTTTTTTTCCTCTAAGTAGGCCCTGGCCTGGAGTTGACAAGGTATTAGATCGTAAAGAAAGACAGAAGGAATGAAAGCCAGGGGAGGGGGGAAAGCGGGGGTGGGACTTTAAAATGGAATTTATTGGCTGGAATGCAGTAAATGTTCCAAATGCCATCCCAGCTAAACAGCTTTCATAATTGTTACGGAGCAGGGCCGGGACGCAAATGAAAAGCACTTTTGTTCCCCCCCAAAACTGCAGTTTTCCCATGTTTTCCCCTCCCCATGCGAGGAACGTTTCTTCCCGATCCCTCCAGAAAGCCCGTGTGGCCAAGGGTGGGTGCCACTTCTTTTTCTTTTCTTTCTTTTTTTTTTTTTGTAAATATCTGTATTTGCTTCTGGAATAACTTTGGGGAGAATTGTAGGTCAGTGAGCTAGGAGGATAAATTTTGTTTGCTGCTTGCTCGGCGTGCGCCTGCATGGGGCAGGAATGCACTCAGGAACGAATCATAGTGCACATCTGGGTGTTGGGTAGCGCTTTGGAAACTCTAGACGACTGTGCATTGGTTTTTATTGAGGCCTTTACAAGCCTTTCAGCGTGTAAGCCACCTGGCTACATGCTGCCAGCAGGAAGGAGGAAGCACGGGGAACTGCGACTCTCCTGACTATGCGGATTCGCTTTGCTCTCATGTAAGGGTTGCGGTGGGAGAGAGATTTTTCCCAATTTCATTGAGTTTTAAGCCTTAATTGTAAGTGTTTTGGGGGCTTTGTCACACCGGGATGTGGCTTGGGTGCTGCATTCGGCTCCTTGGTGGCCACTGTTGGCTGGTGGCCATCGAAGGGGTGAGACTTTGCAGGCCTCCTCGGGCACGTGGTCCCACATGTGCACTGGGTCTCCTTCTCCTTGGGAAGCCTCACTGATGGTCACACAAGCGGGGTGACACCACAAGGTCCTAAGCACCAGGTCACTCTTAAACCAGGGGGACGAGGAGACCTCAGTGGGAATGTGGGCAAGATCCGGGGAAGATGCAGGTGAGAAGGTGCCTTGGATGGCATCTCACAAGGCTTTCGAGGTCCTGCAGCTGGTCCAGCACAAGTCACCTCAATGCCACATATCAGCTTTGAGCAGCTTCTGCAGCATCACTTGCTTTTTTTCCCCCAAAACACCCAATGGGACCTTTTTTTCAGTATGACAGCACAACCAGCTTTACCCTTCCTGCTTCTCCAGAACATGGGACTGTGAAGGAATTCCCTATTATTTTGCCCAAAAAGCCAGTGGTATTTTCCCATTGCTCCTGTGGAAGGGCTCCTTTCCTTTCTTTTTTTCCACGTCTTCCTACCCTTTGGTTCCCCGCCTTGAAGCATTTCTTCTCCCTATCCAGCTCCAGGGCTCCTCCTCGGAGAGGCCGGAACTGAGGGAGGAATTCCCAGTGCGCAGGAGAAGAAAGAGCAAAGTTTCCCACACCTCGGAGCCGAGGGGGGGATGGTGAGGGGAGAGGCAGATAAAGGAGGTGCTTGAAAATTAAAACTTCAAAAATAATTAGCCTGGCTGTATACTAAACAACAGCAAAGAGGCCCATTTACTGTAAATATTATGAATGGATTTGACTGCCTGCTGCTGTCCCCACCCTTCCTCTAAAACTTTTTCTCTGCGCCAAGTCAAAATTTGGCCTTCAGACGGCGTGGTGCTCTATAATTTGCATGGCTGATGAGGCCCAAAAGCTGGTACGGGGGAAACCGGAGACAGCTGCCTCCTTGCTAACCACCTCAGACGGTTTTGGGGCATGCGTGATTTGTCTCCTCTCCCCTCGCATCGCCGCGACCAATGCAGGCTGGTGGCCGCTGCCTCCTAGGGCCAATGAGGTAGGCACTGAGGAGCTGCTCCTCTTCTTGGGGGTGTTTTTTTAGCCGTGCACATTGATTAATGGCCATAATTAGGTGACTGTGGTAACTCAGGGGGTGTCAGTGAATCACGTGGCTTATTGGACGCACAGGAGTTTTACTTGGGCTCTTTCTGTTCACTTCACCCCTCTATTTGTGCCTGGGCAAGCTACATCTGGGCGTTTTGATCTAGGACCTCAATGTGCTCCACATGCGTATTCATCATCTCACATTCCCCAAGCTTTGACTTCCCTTCTGGGCCCAGCTGTTGGCAAAGGCTGTGCGAGGTGTGCTGGGTACAGCAGGGTCCCCTTGCCCAGGACCTTGTCCAGGCAGCTTTTGGACATCTCCAAGGATGGAGATTCCAGAACCTCGGTGGGCAACCAGAGGGTTTGCTCATTTTCATGTCCCCTCTCTGAACTACCTCGCAACATTCGAGGCTGGTTGCCACATGGAGCACCTCGGAAGAAGCCTTGACCCAAGGCCTTGCCCCAGGTGGGGTGGAAACCTTTGGGAATGTCCTCAGGACCAGATGTCTTCTTTCCCCCACGTAACCTGACCTCATTTTTGTTCCAAAGCTTGGTGGAGATTTCATGAGAGGCTTTTCCAGCCAAGATGCTGGTGATGGAAACTCTTGCTTGACTCCCCAGGGTGTCATAATGTAGGAGTGGACCTGATAGTATAGCTGGGTCAAATTGAGGAAGAGTGTTTATGAGAGCTACAGGGAACTGGTCACCCCTAAGAAGAGTCTGGACCGAAGTCCTAGCTGCAAATGTTGGGAAATCCCTGACTCCTTCGCTTAATGGCCAATACCAGATTTTATCTGTTGCATTCCCATCAGACTCAAGGAGTTCAGCTCTGTTGGGAACATCTTGTCTTCCAGATAGCCACCCTTATAAAATATGGACAAATGGAGTGCCAAAGCTGCTTCTTCCCCAGGCAAAACACTTCACTGAGGTCAAAATGGCTTTTGACAGAAGAGTATTTTCAGGCACAGGGTTTCCCCCAGAGAAAGAGGTTTTCCTTTTCCAGACTTGCTGCTATTGGTGTTGAGAAAACAAAAGTTTCAGGGGGGGCACTGAGACCAGACATGAATTTTCATGTAAATTTAAATTACATTGTTGGGAGTCTTTAAGTAATGGACTTGCTTGTGCAGGGTGATTGAACAAGATGATCTCCAGAGGTCCTTTCCAACCTCAATTATCCTGTGATTGGGTGGGCAACCAGTTAATAAATTAAAGAAATCACCTTAAGGCCCTTCAGCTCACACGGACTGCTGTGTTCCTTGAGTAAGAGCCGCCTAATTAGACATAGACAAAATTTTACAGTCTAGCCTGTCAATCCGCAGATTAAGGCCTCTCTAAGTACCTACTGACACGATGGCTCCTAAAGAGATGTTATGGTCTCCCGTGTCAATAATCCACAGATTAAGGGTTCCCTAAGTATGTGTTGACATGCTAGGCTGGACCAGCTCCTTGGGGGCTGCTGTTGCACTGAGGCCAGATAGACCCAAGGAGTGAGTGGCGCTGATTAGGGTGCATCACATCCTCTGTGAGCAACCAGAGTCTAATGCATGCCAATACTCCATATTGGCCTTTGATCAATGATTGGAGCCTCTGGAGCAGGGGTTAGAGTTGCCTGACCCATGTTTGTAGTGGGCTGTGAAGGGCCTGGGGCAAGAGATCATTGGGGTGGCATACACAGATGTCTCACAAATGCCATGGAAGGCCCAGAGGCCCTTTCCTGTGTCCTGCATTTTAGTTTTTCTGTGCTTTTTTTCCAGTGTTCTGAAAGCATAGCTGGAAAATTTGTCTCGGAAGGATGTTTTGGACTTGTTGTTTGCTTCCCCCCATCCCCGTCAGTACACTGCAAATTGCAAGAGAGGTTAGACAGGAGGCAAAATTCCTCTTTTTCTGTGCCAGTTTCTCTTGGCTTATCACGAGCGGTGTGGTTGCAGGTCACACTCTGTGTCCTCACCGCAGTCATCCATTTCTCCAATAGGAGTTGACACGTAGGTTCTTCCAAGGGTTCCTGCAAAGAGGTCCTTACTGGTGATACTGAGGCCAGACTGGAGCTGGCCCCTGAGGAGATGACACACTGTTTGCACCGCTTTTCTTGACCACATTTTGCCCATAATGCTTCCTTGCTGCTGCAAGGGTCTATGTTTGGTATGGGAAAAGGATCTCCTTGATGCTCTTGACCTTGCAGCACTTGGTGGCTGCCTCAGTTCTTCTGCTGGCTTTTCCCAGCTAACGTGGAGTTAATGGTCACAGCTGCAGTGTCACAGCCTCCAGTGACCCTGTGGGGGCACCATGAAACGGGCCACCCTTGACTCACCGTGCAGGGTGGGATGTGCCAAAGCCGACGTAGCATCAGTCTTCCGGGCAGAGTCCCACCATGGAGGTGGCAGAGGAGCAGGACAGGAGGGGATGCGGGAGGAGCTCAGAAGAAGCTTGAGAAGATCCTTTGGGTCAACAGTGCTGAGATTTAAAAAAATGATCAAAGCACATGGATCTTGCAGTAGCTTTGGGTGCTCTTGAGGTTGAGTGATGCCATGTGCACATAGTCCTCTTGTCACTGAGAAATGCTCCAGTAAAAACGTGTGTGAAAAGATAATCAGGAGTAGAGCTGGATTCCTGTTTTCAGCTAAGAGCTGATGCATGGAGATGGCTATGAGCAGCAATGGAGTCAGGGATCGGCCGGGAGCGGGACCAGCTGGGAGCGGGATCAGCCGGGAGCACTGCTCTCGCAGAAGACAGCTGTTCCAAACTTGCAGGAAAACCTTTGGCGGTGTCCAAACAAAACCAGGTGGAACAAAAGCTCCCCTTCCCGACTCCCATTCCCAGCTTGCTGCCCGTGTGCTTTAGAGAACTTGGCAGAGTGACAAGGCTGGTATGGGAAAACGTGGAAGTAGCTGCAGTGCTGCAAGGGAGCCTTGCTGCTGCTTAGCCACGCTTCAGTGTGGAGAGGGAGAAGTGACCTCTCCTGCCTCCATTTCTCCCCAAAATAAGTGTGAACAAAACTAAACTAATCTGGTTATCCCCAATTTCTCCCACTGTTGAGCAGAGCAGCCAACAGGGCTGTGATGGAGGAAGGTTGGCTGCGCTTCCTGGCTGGAAAATGCAGGGAATAAGGGGACTTGTCCCAAAATTGCAGGAGAAACTGATGCCGAAACCAGCAGGGATGTTCAGCTCTTGCAAATCCCAGCTCCAGGACTTCTCTTCCACACAGGCACCAGTGCCCGAACCCTCGCTGGGAGCAGTGAGGGGACGTCCCTATTGGACTACGTTTTGCAATGTATAGGAGGGATGGAAATGACTCAGTGCTTGTTACTAGGTTAAGATTTATGGCAGGCATGTTTGTTTCAAGCCAAAAGGGCTTTTCCCCCCCTTTTTTCAAACAGAAACCGGGACTGAAATTTTGCTGAAATGTTTTTCTTCTTCCTGAATGTAAAAAGATCCTTTCCTCTCTCGCCCTCTAATAAAAGTGGCTAAACTCAGAAAGAAAAAGCGCACATGTGGGTGATGCCTTTCCATAACCCCCAAATTCACCCCAAAATCATGAAAATTATTCCAGTGTCAAGTAGGAAGGTGGCTTCCCTGCTGCTGCCAGGCACCAGTGCAATGCCCTGTGTGAGCTTTGCTGGTGCAACTTTAGCAAATCCAGCACGGGTCCAAACTTGAGTTTAATACATGGATCTCACCTCGATGGGGCTCTTGGGCTGGCTGCAAAGAAGAGTAAAAATTGCAATAAATCTGTGATAGCAGAAAATTAAGAGGTGCTTCATAACAGGCTCATAAGGTGTGGGTTTATATCATCAAATATCATCCCAGCTTGCTGTCCCACGGCAGCCCTGGCACCTCACTGGGCCTTTTCCAGGTGTTGGTCTGCAGCAGACATCCTGCACCAGGCATCCCGTCAGCAACCAGAGTCCGTGAGCGGAAGGCTTTGGCATGTTTGTAGTACGTGCTGGCACCGGCACAGAGATGGGAAAAAAATCCCTGATTACCTAAGACTTGTCCTTGAGGTCTGGTCACCCCATGTCATTGAAAACCTAGTGGGATTCATTCATGAACTTCCAGACCTCCATAAAGGTCTGTTGATTCATTGCCAAGGCAGTTTGCTGTTTTGTTATTATTATTAATTTTATTTATTTATTTTCCCTTAGTGCGCTGGTAATTAAATAACTCTTTGTAAGCAGCAATGAGCTACTCGTTAAGTGGTCTTCTCTATGACAGGCACAAACGGGAGGTGAAAAAGTCTTTTTTCCCCCTCACACCACCCCAAAAAGGGATACTTTTATGCTAAATAAAATAAATTAGAAGCTCATAGGAATTTCAGAATGGGGTTTCAGCCTATTCAATGGCCGTTGCTGCAAAAATTCCATTAACTGCTGTAAAACACCAAAAAAATTGCAAGCTCTAGGCACTGATTGCAGGCTCTGATTAGGTGGGTTGATTGCTTGGATATTTTTTTTTTTTTTACAACATGGCTTTTCTTTCCGCTTTAAACAAGCAACTAGTTAAAAAAAAAAAAAAAAAAAAANNTTTTACAAAATTGCTTTTCTTTCGGCTTTAAAAAAAAAACAAGTTAAAAAAAAAAAAAAAAAAAAAAGTGCTGTGTGCTTATATATAAATAGCAAATTTTGGAACTGCCAGGCCCCGAGTGCAGCCCTTCTGCTGCTGCAGTGGGTAGGATGGGGCCACAATTTCACGCTGCTCTTTTACATGATTCCCTTTTCCATGCTGAGCAGATCTCGTTCCCTTTATTTGGGTAATATTCCCACTGCCAGGGAGGGAGCCGGCCTGGCCTTGGGGCAAGGTGGCTTTGGAGCGGAGCAAGGTCCAGGGAGCACCCAGGGAAGAGCCACCGCATGCATGGACCATGACCAGGAGGAGGGTGCCGGGCGCGTTGCCAGTGACTCCAATGGGCCAGGCAATTTGTATAATCTGAGGGAAAAAAAATAAAATAAATAACTCTGCTGATGTCAGCTTGAAAAATCAGGATGCGCAAAGCTGCGGCATTCCCATGGGGAGAGAGCACTGCTGCATCTGCCACTGCGACCTCCCCACACTCCCACCTTGCTCTAGCCCCCAAATTAGGGGAAAAGAGTTGGAAAAAAAGTGTGGCCTCCCCCAGTGCCCGCGTTTCAGCACAGGGTAACTGGAGCACCTGCACTTCCCAGCCCTGCGCCACCCTCTTCCCTCCTCCTGCTCGGCCTTTTTTATCCTCCCCCCGCTCGTGGCGGATTTGGTGCTAGGCTTCAGCAGAAGAGAGTTGCATGGAACAAAGTTGTGGGAGGCACTGAAAGGGGGAGACCGAGCAAGCCAGAGCTTGCGGGAAGGCTTTCCCAGGCCGGCCCCGCGCAGTGAGCAGAGGCTGAGAGCCGGCCCCCTTTTCCAGCGTCAATATGTGACCGGGCCCATTTTTAGTAGCTGCCTCCAGCAAGCGGAGAAATATTTTCCTTGCTGGCATGGAAATGAGGAAATTAAAAGTGTTTTTTTTTTTTTTTTAAATGTTTTTTTTTTTTTTTTAAATGTTTTTTTTTTTTTTTTAAATGTTTTTTTTTTTTTTTTAAGAGACACTTTAAAACAGAATGCCGAGGCTTAAGGAAAATGTCCACGTCGGGGAAATGGGCTTATTCATAGCAAAAAAAGACAGAAATGGTACAAGCAGGCGAGCTGCCTTAAACGGTCTCCCCTGCTCGCTTTGGGCTCACTTTGGGACATTAGCGTTAGCGCCCAGCATCCATTTGCTCCTGCGGCTTTCCAGGTGGGCACAGTTGGGTCCACGACCCGCTCCCGCCATCCGGGTGCCCCTGGGTGGCCCTCGCTCCCTTGCCATCCCGACTTGTTTTTTGCTTTTTTTTAATATATACAATTAGGTTAATGGGTTCCCAAGTCTTAACATGCCCATGAAGGCTGGATTTGCTGACTTGGCAGCGTGGGGCTGGTGCCTGTTCTGCATCAGCAGAGGGTTTTTCCCGTTTCTTGGGTTTTTTCTTTCACCTCCCCCTTGGTTTCATGCCTGGCTCTCGCTGCTTAGGTGCAGCTGGAAGAGTGGAGATGGCAAGAAGGGCTGAGAGAGCAAACTTCTGCTTTTTGCTTTTTTTTCTTGCCATTTTTATTAACAAATTCAAGACTTTTGGTATCTGCCCCGCCACTGCCAACCGCAGCCTCGCGGCAGTTCCACTGCAATAAATACGTAGTGCAAGCAAGGGCGTACATGGATATATAGCAAATTAAATGTGGCTTTCTTGGGAGTGCGGAGTGCATGGACCACATGGAACTTGCCATTGACTGGAAAACTCATGTTCCTTGCGGAAAAAGGCCTGGCAGCTCCACTCTTGAGTTGCTTGCATGGATTTACTCCTTGGTGGGAGCTGGAAGGCTTGGGAGGTATCACCGGCTGCATCCGGCAGCTCTCCCAGGGCCATGGCAGCCTCAGAAAGAGGTCGGTGGTTTTGAAGGCACTTTGGAAAGCAGATGGTGGGATTTTAGACTGGAGATAGGCTTTAAAGAAGTTGGGTGGACCCCAAGACCAGAGTTGGTTGAAATGGTCTTGAGATGGAACTTTAATGCATCTTCTTCTGAAAACCTTGGCTAGGATAAAGGCATTAGCGTGTGCATTGGAAGGGTTGTGAAAACTGTGGCCAAAATGTTAGTGTGCGGTCTCATCATTGCTTCCAAGGTCTTCAATTCCTCTTTTTTTTTTCCCCTTTTAGATTCCCATGTTCTTCAGGAGCTGGGGGATCGGTCGCACTGGTGTGTGGTGGCATACTGGGAAGAAAAGACACGCGTGGGTCGACTGTATTCTGTCCAAGAGCCCTCCCTGGATATCTTCTATGATCTACCTCAGGGGAACGGTTTCTGCCTCGGGCAGCTCAATTCGGACAACAAGAGCCAGCTGGTGCAGAAGGTGCGCAGCAAGATCGGATACGGCATCCAGCTCACCAAGGAAGTGGACGGTGTGTGGGTCTACAACCGCAGCAGTTACCCCATCTTCATCAAGTCGGCCACACTGGACAACCCCGACTCCAGGACATTGCTGGTTCACAAAGTGTTTCCAGGGTTTTCCATCAAGGTGTTCGACTACGAGAAGGCGTATAGCCTGCAGCGGCCGAACGACCATGAGTTCATGCAGCAACCATGGACGGGATTTACTGTTCAGATCAGCTTTGTGAAAGGCTGGGGCCAGTGCTACACGAGACAGTTCATCAGCAGTTGCCCGTGCTGGTTGGAGGTTATTTTTAATAACCGATGACTCGAGACAGTGGACTCATGACATTTATACTACTTTGCTGCTATTATTTCCTTCTGAGTGCTTGCTTTTCATGCAAACTTTGTTGCTGTTGTTGTTGTTGTTGATGTTGTTTTGTTTTGTTGTTTTTTTTCGTGTTTTGAGAAATAGCTTATGGAAAGATTTTTGCCTTGGCATTTTGATAAATCTTGTCTATTTTTTAAAAGCGTGAATGACCAATAACTCAGAAGGATGAGAGAGAAGGTGTGGGAAGGGCCGGGGTGGGTTGCATACGGTCGTTATCTCCTTGCTCTGGTGACCGGATACGCTCCGTGCACTTGAGAGTCACTTGCTGCTTGCTAAGGGCAGCGCGTCTCACCTGAAGCCAAGCCAAGACCCTCTCCCAGTGGGTGCCAGTCATGCAAAACCTTGCAAATCAGGTTTTTTTTTGCTCTTACCTTTTATTTTTTTTTCTTGATTTAATGTTTTTTTTGAAGCATCCAGCTCGTGGCGTTCATACCTTGCCATGATGCTGAGCTGCCCGTGCACCACAGGAGAGCTGGGAGAGATGACACTCGTCCTTTCCCAGCTTTTTTTTTTTTTTTTTTGTCATGGATCGATAGGAGGGGAGGGGAAAAAAAAGACATTGGAGAAGACCATGCCCAGCCCATGCTTTGCAATTTGAGCTGAGATGCAAAGTGACAGAAAAGAAAAACAAACAAAAAAAAACCAACAAAACAAAACAAAGGAAAACAAATGAGGGGAAAAGTTGAAAAAAAAAAGTATTCATGATAGTTGGTCTGTTGGAACCTGCTTAGATGAGGTTGTCCCGGTACCATCGTATCTCGAAATGCAGTTGTGCTTTCATTTCTTCTTGAATTCATACACAAGTATGATACTTTTACATTGTTCTTAGCTCAATGAGCATGTTTAGACCTTAACATAAGCTATTTTTTCTAAATATAAAGGTTTAAATGAACAAGATAGCATTCTCATTGGACTTTAGCATCATAGTGCTTTGGAAATAAAACACACAAAAAAAAGGACTCCTTAAAAAAACTCTGAGATTTATTAAAGAAAAAAATGTATTTTATGTTATATATAAATATATTATTACTTGTAAATATAAAGACATTTTATAAGCATCATTATTTATGTATTGTGCAATGTGTATAAACGAGAAAAATAAGAAAGAAAGATGCACTTTGCTTTAATATAAATACAAATAACATGCCAAATTAAAAAAAAAAAAGAACATGAGATTGTTTTTTTTTTTCTATGGGTGTTATCATCCAGATGAAAGTTTTTTTTCCTAAAGGAGTTTATGTTCCATTAAAAAATAAAAATGTACACTTGATCCAAGGCTGTACAGAGTGGCTTTTTCAGTGGTTGAAGCAGATAGGAGACACTTGAGGCTGTTGTAAGGGGGATCTAGCAGAGATGAAGTATAGTAGAGACAGGGTCTAGCCGAGGTAAGATCTGTGGATGTGGTCTAGCAAAGACAGGGTCTAGTAGAGACAAGGTCTGGTGTGGATGGGATCTAGCAGGGATGGGATTTAGAAGAGATGAGGTCTAGTGGAGATTGGGTCTAGCAGAGCAGGCTGCAGTTGGGTGAGATACCACTAGATGTGTTGTGCAGTCCCTTTTCAGTGTTGACATCAAATATACCTTTTTTTTTTTGCTTCTAATTGCCCATTTTTGACCTCCTTTGCTACTAAGTGGTGTCTCCTATTGCAATGGGATGCAGATGACAAGATGTACTTAAAGTCACAAGGTTGAAGAGTCTCTCCCTCAACAGGAGGGGAAACCTCAGCATTTCTTTTCCTCTTGTTCCTTTTTTTTTTTTTTTTTTCCTATGATCTCCCACACCATTAATGAGCCTCTGGTAATGAAGGTCTTGCTTTCTTCTCATACCCTTCTCACTCTGCCTTTAGGCTTTGGCTGGTCCAGTCTGTGCCACATCCCACTCTCATTCTGTCCTCTGCTGGCAAGAAGACAATCAATCAATCAGAACTGGTGCAACTCTTGCCCTTCATGGATGAGGACATTTCTTAAGAGGAAACTACTACAATCCTGGAGGCTTCAGACAGGCATGACATCCAGATGGGCTTGTACACTTCCTCTCTGCAAAGTGCCTCAACCTTGGGAATTCAACTTCTTCACTTCTGTCCATCATGTTTGATGACTGTAATGGTAGTTGAGGCTTTGCAAGCATTTGGACCAGGTTTGCTCCATGTTGTGCCCTTCGGTTCAGTGGAGAAGCATTGGATGGAATCAGCTGAAATACTAAGAATATTTGGTTTGTTTGCAACAATCCAGGCCTTCAGTTGGATTCATGTCATCCAGCTCATGAGGCAGATCCAGAATGGCTTTTGGTCACGTGTGGAGCTAGAATTAGAGGTTTGGATATGAGCCTTTTGTATCATTTTTGAAGTGGGAATCAGCATCAAAAGCTGAGCGCCCCATGTCTGTACCCATCCTGTCTTCCTTGGAGAGTGCTAAAATGATGCCTGAGAAGACAGATGTTGGAGCAATTTCATCTACACTACAGTTTGGCTCATTTCCTTTTTGCTCTGTGCCAACAGACTTGAAATATTCGATAAACACAGCACATCTTTTCTATGGTCCAGTGTCCAAACTAGTGCTGATGGTTTGCATTAAAGGCTCAAAAACCAGCACTCCTGCCCAGGTCTCAGTCACCCACCCAGGGATCACGACATGAAAGGTCTTGCAGATGAAGGCTAAAACCTACTATTTTATTGCAAAACCAACCACTGACTCTGAGCTTTTGTAGCGCTTATCGCTTGGAATGGGGCAGCATCTTAGATTGGAAAGATCCCTCCAAGCCTAGGAGTTACGGGACTTGATGCCCACATTAGGGTTGCAGTTGGCCACAAGCTGGATTTTCCTCTGGAGTCATTGGAGGATAACGCATATCAGGCTCTCCCACTTTTTTTACCTCCTGAGGCTCCCTGCTGTACTAGCAACTAGACAAGAGTTGTCTGCGCAGGGAAGATGAGCTGGTGTTTTTGTCCCTGATTCGTTATGCCAAAGCATCACAGAACCACATGGGCACACCAGAGAGCTGGCAAAGACTGGGTGTTAGACAGATGTTTTATGGATGTTTTCATAGAATCATAGAATGCCT
>VWPW01009996.1:0-27489 GCA_013389825.1 Crypturellus undulatus
GAGAAGGAGGAGGTGGCATTTGCTACTCTGGACATCTAATCTTTGGTGCCCACTCAAGGCAGCTGTTCTCCTTGGAGTTCTTTTTTCAGACACTGTGAAGAGTGGCTTTGAACTGCCCTCCTTGGAGCCTCCCTTAAACCAGTCTGTGGCAGAAGCAGGACCCGGATTTACCTGCTCTGCTTTCGGTGACAAGTGTTACTGCAGTCCGGAGCCGTGACTGGCGATGTCCCAGCCTTGGTGTGAGCCCAGGTCGCTTTAATTGCCCAGAACGGGCAGTTTCTTTGTGCAGAACCTCCTTAGAGCCCAGATCCCGTTTGACCACGAGAACCAGCAGAACACAGGGATGGCTGCACCTTGGGTGCTGGTGTCAGTTCGGCAGCAGCAGACGAGGGTCCTGGTACCACCTAGGGCTCCGATGACACCGTGTTGAGTTTCTCAGGGCTGTTCTGCAGCAATCAGGCCCTGCAGGATAGAAGCTTTGAACTTGGATGTGCCCATAGTGCTCCCTTGAAGGCCCTTGAGGTGCCTCATTTTGATGCACTCCTGACTGAGCATTATATACCTAAAATGACTTTAATCGTCGCTTTTCTAAAGGCTGCTCTTTTTACAGGGACTCAGATTACAAATCTCTGCTCTACCAGCTTTCTTGCCCCACTCATCCTCCCTCCTCTTTTTCCATCTTCTCCCATTGTTTTGTTCTTCCAAAGAACAAGGCTAACAAAAAGCAGCAGAGGGAGGCAGCAAATAACGAACAAATCGGCATTCATGGATTTTAATGAATTTCTGCAGCTGAGTCTGAAGTTGGCAGCGCTTTCTTGGGAAACACAAACAACAGAGAGCCTAGAAAATAGCCAGGTTACGAAAGCACGGAGCTTGGGAACAACAGCCCTGAATGTCAGTGCTTGTTGTGCACTGCGGAGCATGGTGCTATGCAGAGCAGCTATTTTCCCCTTGTGTTGCTGGGCCTAGGAACAAACACTGGGACTGAATTATTTGCTTTAAAGCCCTTGGTCAGTGGTCGGAGGCTGAGCTGAACGCTGTTTTTTTGCTGATAAATCAGAAATGACTGAGCTGATCTAGATCATTTGCAGGGGAGGATTTAAACAATAGTTGATAACAGCAGCACTTTGGACCAGTTCTGCTTTGAGGTGTTAATTGGATGCAATTTTGCTGATGTAGTGGTGATCAAATCCTTTCTGTGTGTAAAACAGCTGAAATGCTTGGCCAGGCTTTTATGTTGGTGATGGTTGATGGATTGTTTTGTCCTGCTGACAGTTTCGCTGCTGATACACATATTTTGTTGAGGCGGATGACACCTAATGTTCAACATTTCAGTTTTTATTTCTAAGCTACATTTGGAGTAGCCTGAACACACACGGCGTCTTTCAGAAAGCAACAATATTTAGCAGAGATTGGAGGTTTTGACTTTACAGGCATGAACAGTACATTGAAGGGTGCTGCTCAGGCCTAAAAAACAACTTGCTAAGTCAGTACTTTAAATTAAGCTCAGCTTTAAAGGCTGCAGTCTCCTTCCTGGCTAATCAGTTGGCTTCAGAAGGGTCTGTCATCCTCACCTCTCCGTCCCTCGCTGCCCGCTTGAAGGAGGTGCAGAAGAAAATACAAGTGATGCTGTCTGGCATCTTCAAGTCAACACGTTGTCAGCCGAGCCGGAAAATGCCCCCAAATGAAACAACCAAGCAGACGAAATTCTGGGAGGCATTGGCAGGGTCCTGACCCAGACTTCCAGCAAAAACAAGTCCTGGGGTTTGGGGAGCCGATTTTCCTTAATTCAATTTTTCTGTACGGTGGGTTGAATGTATTTCCAGGGCTTTAGGCAGTAGTGTGTGGCTGTTTTCTAGCAGCTTACTTGCAATATTACTTACTTTACAAGCCTTCCTCCAAGTCAGAATAATAGCAGTTTTATTAGACTGTTATTTTCAATTGTAACTCTTGGCTCTGAAGCCTGCAGGATCTCAGTGTGCTGGCTTGAAATGGAGCTTTTTTTGGTTCGTAGGCTAAAATAATTATCTTTTCCCTTCTCCTCCCCTCAATCCTGCTGGTGAACAAGTGCTTCCTGTGGAGCTTTAGCCCTGGAGCATCACAGAACTCGTGCTGAGCAGCAGCTCTGCGCCGGGAGCCGGGTGCCGAGTCAGCGTGGAGGTTCTCACTGCTCTTTGCCATAACTCTGCTCGACACAGAAATGCTTCTTGATCAGTTTGGTGTCCAACTCGTGTCTGCTCTGCTGTGACCTGGTTCTGTTGATCAGCTGCTGGAGCCGCTTTGTCAGGGCTGAACCTAGCCGGTTCGGAAGAACCATCAGCCTTGGAGCTGCGTTCGCGGCGCTCGTGCTGACGGCGGGACAGGGGACAGAGATAAATATCTTTGCTTTCAGTCGCAAAGGATCATTTTGAGCTGCAGACCAGCTCTTCTGCCAAGTGTGCGGTTTGGGGAACATTTGGGTTCTTTAGGTAGTGATAATGGAGCTGAAAAGGGCAGGTTGGTGATGCTCAGCTTCAAAGGCCATCGCGTTATCTCCTCACACGCAGAGCTTTTAAACTCTCAACCTTTGGGCTATAGTTATTGTGAATAACATATATATTATATATATAATAAGACCTCCATATATATAAGACCTCCCTAAGCTTTTTCTGAGGTTTCCCCTACTCACCTGCTCTGAATTCTTCCCTCTTCCAAGGAAAACACAAGAATCTTTCACTTCAAGGGAGTTTTATCACGCTGGGTGCTTTTATTTAAGTAAGACCCACAACAAAATGGTGCATCCTGGCCAGCACATACAGCCTCGCCTTGTGGGAAGCAGCTGGGATTTTAGGAGCAGGGTTTAGATGTGTTTAGAAGAAGAGGGCTCTGGGCACAGCAAATCTTACATCTGGCTTCGTAGTTCTGTTGCAACATATGGTTTTCGTAATACTTAACTGGAAGGCATTATTTAATCCTCGGATTGTCTAAACACTCTTAGCACCAAAACAATGTGATATATGAAATGCAGTGAATGCAAAGCTCGTTTCTGAGTAGCATTAGGTTCTTAATCATACGTGGTTGTGAATCAGCAATAAAGGAGCAGCCACTAGGGTAAGAATCTGCAGTAATTTCTTTTCTTGTTAGTATTTGGAGGCTTTTAAGGCATAGGGAGCTTCTCACTTGCCTCTAACTTAATTCAATCTCTGCTTCACTGCTGTTCTTTCTCACTTATTGAATGTGCTGCATGCTGTGTTGCTGTTTGTTTTTTTTTTCCTGCAAGTGCCTTCCCTGTCTTTTGGGAAATGCTGTATTTCTTCTGGAGCAGCTCTGATGCAGGGTAGCTCCTTGTGTTGGATAAAAAGTGAGGTCGAGACACTGCCCTCTCTAGCCATGTGAGGTCTGATAGAGGCTGGCTGTGAAACACAGGGGTCCTTCCCATGCTAATTTAGATAATTTGGATTTCTTCCTGAAAAAAAGACTCTCGGAGAGCGAGAAACCAGCCCTCCCGTGCAGCTCTTGCATTTATGCCCTGGCAGTCTGGCATTTTAGGAACAAATTGCCGGGCTGGAGGCTTGCGAGGCACATTGCAGCGCCAGGGCCTGCGTGTGGGCCCACGTGTTCGTGCAGCCCCCGGTGCTGCCAGGAGCAGGGAGCAGCTCGGCTGGAAGGAGGGAGAACATCAGAGCCCAGCAGCGTCGCTCACACAGGTTTCTTCTCCACTGTAGCTCCACGGGGATGTCAGGCCTGAAAACATCTCTGTGGAAAGGTCTGACTTGGTCCTGGGCGCCTTGCGGCACAGAGGCCTCGCTGAAGCGGTTTGCTGCATGGAGCATGTGGTTCTGACACTATTTTGAATGGGATTCGGTATGATTGTGGTTTCTGACTTCTTCTGGCTTTGATTGCTGAAAGGTGGCGAGTTGGGCTCAATCTGCTCTGAGGAGAAGGAAGCTCGTTGCTATAAACACAGTGGTAATGCAAGGGATGCCCCTATGAAAACAGGGATTCTCCTTAAATGCAGGACAGTGTCTCTTGGTCTACTTAAATCACAGCATCACAGAATGCTTCAGGTTGGAAGGGACCTCTAGAGATCACCTGGTCCAACCCCCCTGTTCCAGCAGGGAAACCCAGAGCACGTGGCACAGGGTGGCATCTANCTGACTTCTGGCTTTGATTACTGAAAGGTGGCAGCTGCTGGCGAGTTGGGCTCAATCTGCTCCGAGGAGAAGGAAGCTCGTTGCTATAAACACAGTGGTAATGCAAGGGATGCCCCTATGAAAACAGGGATTCTCCTTAAATGCAGGACAGTGTCTCTTGGTCTACTTAAATCACAGCATCACAGAATGCTTCAGGTTGGAAGGGACCTCTAGAGATCACCTGGTCCAACCCCCCTGTTCCAGCAGGGAAACCCAGAGCACGTGGCACAGGGTGGCATCTAGGCGGGTTTAATGGCAGATGAGAAAAATTCAACTTAATTTTATTTTTGTTTTCATCTCCAATGGCAGTGTCCTCACGCAGACAGAAGCGCAGTTCATATCTGCTTGTTGGCTTGCATGTGAGGAAGGAAACTATACAGCCTAATCCTTTAAAGTACACCTTGACAAAACAAACTTGACAGGGATATCTTCCTATTGTAAACAGAAGCGGGGATCTGGACTTCATGTGCAGATTTCCTTTGGCGGCTCTTCCTAGACTTGAGCTTCTGCAAACCAATAAATGTTTTTTGCCCTTGTTATATTAATAAATCAGTCAGCTGTTCTCTTGACAGCTGCGGTTACACTGAAGCATGTAAAAGGCCTTACAAAGGGACAGGCATATTAAAATAAAACTCTTCCATGTGAGAAATGGGAGACCGAGCTCTCCTAGCCCCTAATTTCAGGTTGTAATTAGAAATCCTTGACCTCTTCTGTTCTATTAGTAGTCTGTATTGCTAAATAGCGACCGAGAATATCAGCCTTGCTGCTTATTTTAGCTGGGTACCTGGGGCTGTGCATGCATGCGTGTGCATTGCATGCATGCGTGTGCATTGCATGCATCGTGGCATCCTTCCCTTTGACAGGCGGGCGATGGATGTGACTCCAGCTGAAATATGTCAGTGGTGCCCATGCATTTGGCTGGCAGCGATCTGCGCTCGTGGCATTGGAGAAATCTCGAGCACTCATCTCGCTGGGTTTGGTTTCCCGCTCTCTGCTCCTGCTTTCAATCCTGTGGCTGTCCGGGTGCAGTGGAAGTGGGATGTGAGTTGGGTGCCTGGCGGCAAGCGGACACAGAGCTTCCCATGGGAGTTCTGTGCCATAATCCTGAGAGAGGTGACGCTGCAGTGAATTGTCCGAGCAGGTTTCACGTAGCTGCCAGGGTGCACAGGCCTCTGCTGGTGTCCACTGTTGTCCAGGGACCTCCCCATGACTGTTTTCCTACAGCCAGCATAAGGAATCCCAAATCACTGCTTGTCCCTTATGGGAGAGCAAAGCTGAACCGTTAATTTAGAGCTCAGAAACGTGTTTCCAGCCAGCAAAGCGTGAGCAGCACCTGATCTCTTGATGGTCTCAGGGCAGCTGAGGAAGACGTCACTGACCTTCCTCACCAAGAATGGTGCAGGAGGAAGCTTGGTGATAGGAGCCGCTTAGCACCGATCCTTCCATGCGGCATCCTTTCCCCGATGGCTCTGAGGGCTCCTCCAGGCTGCACCGAGCTCTCCAGACTCACAGTGGGTCGGTCTCCTCCAGGTTTCTGTGCCCTGGTGCTACTTGAAGCATCACTGGAGCCAGAGCACCTCGGAGCACAGACACTGCCTGAAGCATCACTGACAACATCTTCATGCTTTTAATGGGGTTCTGTAAAGGTTAACGGAAAGCCGCTGCCTTTAAAGTGCATTTGGATGGGAGGTTTTTAGAAACTTCTGACTTAAACTCTTCTTCAGAAGGGAAGAGGCCTATTGCAGTTGGTTCACTTGCTGTGACAGAAATACAGAAACCAGAAGGGTTTAACAGAGACATTTCAAAAAGGTGAAACAGCAGCTGCACTTAGGTAAGATCATTAACCACTGCACTTTAAAGACCAGGCTACTCATTTTCACCTCGAGTGGAGATCAGGGGATGGATATTAAGGCTGGAAAGCCTCTGAAGGAAACAGATTGATATAGAAATACCTTTTGAGAGACTTGGGAAATATTAGTTAAAATGTGATTCGCGAGGACTGCTGGTTGTGAAGGTTACGCAGGAGTGGAGCCTGTGTGTGGCAGCGAGCTCTGTGGCTGCAGTGTAGGTGGCCAGAAGGCTTGGAGGGCCAACACTGTCCCTCAGCAGGTGACACGGCCCAGGAGCAGACGGAGCACAAGAGCTTAAGGCTCATACCTGAGGGCATGGGAAGATTTAGTGTCTCTTCTGCATTTGCTCAGGGGTGCCCAATCCTCAGCAGTTACCGTGACCTGCCTAATTACAGCAAATTCCTGCAGCTTCATCCGTGTCCTTGGGGGTATCTGCAGAGCAGCCTGTTGGGACAGGGACAGGCTTCTCCTGGCAGGTTATTGCAAAGGTCGCTGTTTGCTCTTTAATCTGCTGTGACTTAACCGTTTTTTTCCTTTCAGTTTGCAAGCTGGGCCCTTTGGGGATTACTGCTGCTATACATAGGTTGCTCTTAGCTGTGTCCCGTTTGCCTGGGACACTTAAGAGCTGCATAAGCCCCTGGCCGTGACACGTGCGTGTTGCTTGGCCATCGTTTCGTCTGCTCTTTGCTGGGTGTTTCCCTGTCCGCACTCGTCAGGGTGCTTCGAACTGGAAGGAGATGGAGCTCCGAAGTTAGGAATACCAACAGTTGGGCCCTTCCATGGGAAATCCATCCCAAAGGATGAATCTGTGGGTTGGCTGCTTTGCAGGGGGAAGTCTAAACTATGATTTTTAATTTAAGGGCTTTTTTTAAAGTTCCCGTTTAGCTCACCCCGCATTCAACAGCAGTGTTGGACAGTGTGTGCGTGTCCGCGTGCTGATAAGCGGGGCCTAACCCAGAACTTCTGCCCTTGATAGCCCCTTATCTCCGTGCACGTGTTGGCCATGGTGTCTCCTGGAGGTCCCACGGGGGCTGGCTGTGTAAACACAGTTACTATTTTTAATGCTGAGGTTGTGGGAAGGTCCTGGTTTACTGGCTCCTCAGACGAGAGGGTATGCAGCAAAAGTCATTTCTTGACCCAAAGAAGTACAAGCTACGACCTCTGTGTAGCTTGCATAGAAATAGCCTTGCTTGGAGGCGGGTTGCACACAGTCTTCCTGCTCCCGTGAGTGCTGGATGCATCCAAGCTGGCCTCGGGATATGCTTGAAATTAGACCCTGCTCCTCCAAACTCATCGCAGCTTCAACATTGGATGCTTTAGCTTTCAGTTGCCCAGTAAGCTGTCAGGAAGGGTGTTTTCAAGGTAACTTTACAGTGCACCTATAGGTTTTTGGTATTCTATTTCAGTATTTTGGTAGCATTTGGCAACAAATGCCCTCTAGAAACTAATTATAATCCTTTGAATTCCAGTGGATCAGGGCGCAGGCGAGGAATGTTATCCTGGATGAATCTGCTTAGCGCAGCCCGTGTGTGACTCAACGTTATTTTTCATGGGGCAGAAGCCAGCAGCTGCTAAAGGGATCCCGTGTTCCTGGTGCCGAGGGGTGAACTGCCCACAAACTACAACTAAAATTGGCAAAATAAGCTCAGGTGCCTCAGAAAGCCTCAGTTTGCAGCTTACTCCAGAAAGGCCCCATCTAAGGAAGAAGTTGCGCTGCGTGATGTGATTGAGGAGACCCAAGAGCTTCTTGACAGCGGCAGCAACAGAGTGGGGTCACTGTGAGATGTTTATTTGAGTAAATTTACTATATAAGGTGCCATCTCTAACTGGGTTTGAGGCCTCTGTGTGTCTAGAGACATGAGGAACGTGTCTAGCCCAGCACCTTGGATTGCTCCAAGGTGACAACCTGGCTAAGGACAGAAAATATTAGCTATAAGTGTAGCTAAACATGATACTTCCTGCTGGCGCGGCGGGGATGAGTCACTGTGGTTTCGAGCGAACGGGCAGGATCTTCCTTTCATTGCAGCAGGGCTTTTTATTTAGATACCACTTACAGAGCAGCAGGTTCAGGGGTTGTTCCCTCTCATACCAGCACTGTGAAAACGTGGAGGTTTTTCAGAATAAATGACCGTCTCCACCGGGATGGCTCTCCAAATCGGTCCAGCTCTTCCTATAGCCATTGCAGTTGCTGGAGGCTTTGTTTTTCCCTTGCTCATCCAGATGTGGCTGCTTTCAGGGAGCCTCCAGCCCCGGAGGGACCGTGGCTCTGAGATGGGGCTCTGCGTTGCAGGAAGGTGGTTTTGTTTTCACAGCAGCTTGGAGGCCAACGCCAAGTGGAAAGCCACGTGATGCGAAACTGTTGTACTTTCTCGTTCCATTCTTGCTGAAAAGAACAACAAAAATGTATTTTAAGAGTGAAATATGGGTGAAGGGCACTGAAGGCATCTCTTAGGGGTGCCAAGAATTTTCTTTAGAGGCTCCCTCAATAGCTCTTCGTTTGCAGCTGGCAATCACAGGCAATATAAAGGTTGGTTCATTGGGAGGAATTGCCTCCCTCTGTTTACAGAAACTTCTTGGAATTGTAGGTGCTTTTTTTGCCTTTTTCTTTTCTTCCTTTTTTGTGAAGAAAGTCTGAACAGCATGTGGAGANGTTGTAGGTGCTTTTTTTTCTTTTTTCTTTTCTTCCTTTTTCCTGAAGAAAGTCTGAACAGCATGTGGAGAAACTGAAAGCAGTGTCAGATTTGCTTTAAGGGAAAAAGGTTATACAGGGGTGTAAGTTGGTAGAAATTCCATTTTAAAGGGGCACTGAAATTGCAACAAGACTGGGAGGTAGAAGGAAAACGTGTGTGTGTTCTCAGGAGATACTCAAAAATACAGGGGAAATGATAATTTACATTCCTTTGAATGTATGGTGAGGAATTAATTTAGTTTTAGGGTTTCTTGGAGACTGTCTTTTTGGAAAACCTCTCCATAAATGTTGGTGCATACAACAGCAGGCATAACATTAGAAACATCACTGCAGAAGCTTGCCTGTCGAACAGCCTTATGCCAATGTATAAGGGAAAATACCAGAAGTGCTAGTTTTTCCTAGCTAGCTTCTTAAACTCAGAAAGATGAACTGATAGAGCCTTAAAGGAAAGGACAAATACTGCTGTTGCAAACAATCTGCTTGGCAGGGAAATGGGTAGCTGCCCAGTGAGTGCTGCGTCCTGGTGCCTGCGGCTGGGTGGGATGTGCTGTGCAGTGTCACTGCCACAGCTCACTGGCTCCTGAATAACTCGGAGAGAGGAAATAACTTGGAAGAAGGAGGAAGAGAGGTGCAAGCGCCTGCTCTGACCCTCGAGCAAGCACCCACTTGGAGTCCGCAGCAGCCGGATTTTGTTCGTGCCTGGTACTCTGGTGCGCCAGCTGCTGCTTGCCAGGCAGCAAAATAGTCTGTTTGTGTTTCTTATCCATCTCAAGCTGAAGAGCATGGAAAGCAAAGTAACCAGAATTAGGAATTCGTTAACCTGCTCTGAAATCTTGACGTGCTGCACCTCAAGACCAGACTTAATCCCCAGTAGCATTTTTTGATATTTAACTTAAGTGAAGCTATAAATGTTTTCACTGATTAAGACTTTTCCAGAGTTGGTGGCAATTAATGAATCTCATTTATCCCGAAATCTTTTATTTCCCTGCACCCATGCAGGGTTTTGTGCTCATAGTCTGGTGTGGGATGCTCAGCTCCAGCCCTGAGACCCTGGTGTGTGCCGGTGCTCCTGGAGCTGCTCTCGGAGCCCTGGGAGCGTCACAGCGATGCTGCGAGGGAGGAGGGCTGCCGCCTCTTATCGCAGATCTGTAATTTATTAGAAACAGCAGCAATTAATTTCTCAAAATATTTAGTGTTTTTCTGGGGATGAGATATGCGGAGCTTAAAACTGCAACTGCAACTTTGTTTAGTACTGTTTACATCCACAGGAGCGTTGTCCAGCTACCGGGTTACTGTGTGACCCTGTAAGAAAAACTGGGAGTTTGGTGCATGTGACTTGTGCTAAAATATAGCATAATATGTACTTAAAAAATGCAGAGAATACAGAATCTGAACTGAGTATTTTGTTGGTGGCAGCAGAATCTGAATGTCCTGTACTTGTGCAAATTGCAGCTGTAGGACTTTGCGGTTCATTTATAGACATCATCCAACAGAGCATGAGCCGACTTTGACAATGTTAATATATCTTACTTTGACAAGGTCCATATTTCTACTTAAACGTAATAGCTCATTACTGTTAACTAACTTACATAATTCCTGCTATTCTTCTCTTTGCATTTTCCATTCCGGGATTTCACATGGGCAGTGAATGCTCCTTCTTCCTCTAATAACCTCCTCTATTGTTTTTCTGAGAAATCTGTCAATTTTATTGAGTAAATGTCACAGACTTTTAGACTGTTAACTCCCAGCGCTGGAGAAACTGCATGTCCTGCATGAAGGGAAAACACAAATATAAAAGGGAAAGCACGGACATATAAATGTTCCATCAAGATGCAGCTATGTCTGTATATATTAGTAGACTGATTAAATTAACTTATTCCCTTGCCTTAATGTGGGAGGCTTCTTGTATTATTTCTTCCATAAAGTATTTGGAAGATTTCTAGGTATAGGGCTTGTAGGTGAGTGTTCCTGTGTGTTGAAGATAGTGAATTCTCTTGTTAATTAAATTAGTATAAATGCAGAATTCAAAGTAAGCAAGTAAAAAGCTCTAAAGGTCCTGGAATGAGGACAAAAAGTGTTCTTAGACTTATAGAAATCTGAAACTCCCAGTTCAGCACTGTTCCAAAAACAAAAGCAGACAAACCCAAACCAGCCTTGCCTTTCGTCAGCATGAACACATAGATCTGTTGCAGTTCTTAAACTCGGAGACCATGAACTAATACTGTTCACTCTTCGTGGTGTTGTGCGTTTTACAGAAGGCGTTTTATCTCCCAGCGCTGCTCTCTAGACTTTTTAGAAGACATAGTGGAATATGCCAGTGTACGAAGGTACTTTTTTCCAAAGCAGCATTAATCTTAACTCGTTGCATGCAGTCCTCTCCTCCCTCCACCCTCTTCCACGCCAATATATGAGGTCCTGCATGCTGGTGCTGCCATCTGATCATAAAACTGGCATGATTCTTATGATCTTTTTGAGCACTTAAGGGTTCTCTTATATATCTAATTGCAGAACCAAGCACATCTCGGGATCTCCAAGACACAAAAGTTTGAAGAAGATGCACTTCATCAAGAACATGAGGCAGTATGACACGAAGAACAGCAGGTAACTTCTGGAGACCTTTTATTCATGTGGAATAGGGTCCTCTCAAAAAGAGACTCCAGGAGCCATTTCATATCAGTGATAATAATATGTGATGTCCATGCAGTCTTGTTAATTTGAAAAATATATGTGTTAAAGGCATTGCATGTTCATATTTGTTGTAGCTTCAGAAATTTGCTGACGTGGTTCTGCCCTCCTGCTTTGAGGAGGAGCTCACAGCATTATCTATGTAATTTACAGAGCAAATTAAAAGAAATCTGGTGTTTGTGTTCCATAAAAAGCGGCTTTGTTGCTGTTTGTAACATCTGAATCTTAATTCTTATCCTGATGTCTTCCTGTCTACTTGCAGGATAGTATTAATCTGCGCTAAGCGAACACTGTGTGTGGCTTTTTCTATCCTACCTTACGGGGAGAGTTTACGGATCAGGTGAGTCATGTTTAACTGCTTTGTGAAATTTCTGAGGTGTTGTTTGCCAGAGAGCTTCTTAAACCGCTACCGTTGTTGTAGCTCCCCCGTTCTGAGGCATTTGAACATAGATCTGACTTGCCACATAAATGTATGGACAAGAGCTTCTTGTCAGGAAGTAAAATGGGACATTGGCCCAGTGTTCACTGTAACTTCAAGAGAGAATACTGCAAAAGGGCAGCTTTCTCTTCAGGCTTCTCATGCTCAAGACTCCTGCCCTGTGCAGTCCTTGTTACCAGCTGGGAATATGTGACATGATTTGTTGTACTATAGGAGTATTTCCATACCCCTAAAGCAGTCAAAAAGCAACTCTCCCTCGTGCAACAAGGGAGAGTTCTGTTGGCACAATGACCTGTCTGCAGATACTGCCACTGCAGAACTGTCCTTTGCCACTTTGAGCACTAACTGCTGATGCTGACAGAGTTTGTAGAATAATCTGGACTCAAATGCTGTTCTGCTAAATCAGAGCGTCCGAGAAGGATGCTTGCCTTCATTACTGAAAACTCTTCAAGGGGTTTTAAGGAAACTATATCTAAATAAATTTAAGATGCTCTGTTAGCTTTCAGCCCTTCTAACCTGTGAGTGTCACTGAATTTGAAATCTAAGAGAAGCTCAAACAATTTAGCCTGATTAATATTGCATTTGGTTTATTTTGAGCTCCATTTTTGTGTAGAATTGTAAATAAGATCACTCGTGAGAAATAACCTGCTAGCTGGGTTTTCCTGCGGCTTTGCTCAGTCCCTTGTGAACTCTTAAAATGATTGTGTGAAGGTCTGTGATATACAAGTACACTATAAAAATACTCCTTTTACTTTAATCCACTTCTGTCAAGACAATTGTGTTGTCACCGCTGCCGTGCACATAATGTATGGCAGAAGGAAACGGATGTTTAGTGGAGGGAATTGCATTGTATTCAAATATGCTTGCTATAAAAATAGTCAACAGGGAAATATTCTTTCATTTTATGGAAAAGCAGCAAGGTCGCTGGAGTTATTTTAGAGCTGTTCTGAGCACTGTGACATTCTGCTTGTGTATAAGCTGGCCATGCAGTTCTTAAACAAAAAGCTGTGTTTTTGCATTGGAATTTAGGCGACAGTGCTGCATGATGCCATCACTGAAGCAGAGTTCTGCTAGCAAGACTAATTCTTAGTGTGAGCTTATGTGCACAGTGGTTGGAAAATTGCAATTGAAAGGCAAGTTTCTAATCCTGGAAAGCTAGTGATACAAATCATGCTTAATGTGATGCATTTGAGCATTAGTGTATAACAAATTGAATGATTTTATGCAGAAAGACTTTATGTAAAAAAATGAGTTTACTTTTTAGCAGCTACATTGGTACAGAGATGTACAAAATGAGATGAAATCTGATTATTCACTTAAGAATCTCTACATTTGTGAATGGATTGTTCAAAAATGAATGCTTGCTTGGGAATGGGCTCGAGGGGATGCCCCGTTCCCACGCAGCAGAGCTCTGACCTTGCTGTGCTGGCTGCAGACAATGGTTGATCGTGGAGGAAGTTGGGCTTGTGCTGCATTTTCCACTCACACTCTCTTGTCTGCATTTAGTGATCTGAAAATGGACGGCCAGAAACAACGACATCCTTCTGGGGGAGTTTCAGTCTCCACTGAGATGGTGCTTGGACTGGAAGGAGTAGAGCTAGGAGCTGATGGCAAGGTAAGGAAAGGCTTCGTGTCTCTTCGTCTGTAATGCTGATGATTAGCTACTGACAGGAGTAGGGGAGGATGGGCAGAGAAATTAGCCTTTTCCAGCCATGGCGTGATGTGGCCCCAGGGCAAATCATTTAATTTAAGCTGTGCTTCACCATCCATAAAATGAAAGCTCTGGCTTTCAAAGCTCTGGAAATTTGTATTTAAATCCTTAAAGTTTGAGGTGTTGGGGTTGAGTTGTGATAATGCTCCTCGTCAGGAGGCTGTCACAGTACCTTATTTATTTCTGGAAATTTTATTTAATTCTTGGACCCTGGGCAGTTGGTGAAAGGTATAATAGAATTCTAAAGAAATAAAAATAACATTTTAAATCAAATTAATGTGCTGCCTGTTGATGTGATCCTCCCCTTCTCTTCCACCATCCCCTAAATTGTCTAGAACTCTTCCATACTGAAGTGATGGAAGAAAGGCCTTTCTGTATCCAAATTCTTCCTCTTTCCTCCTCTCCCCATTTCCAGATTTGCTATAAACAAAAGGATCTCCAATATCGAACATAAACTCTGAGGGTATCTCTTTTTCAGAAAGACTTAGGTGTCTGGAAATAAGTGTTCAATAAAGTTCTTTTATAACTATTGCAGTTTTCTCTTATTTAAGGTTGTGTCCTATGCAAAATTCTTGTATCCAACCAATGCCCTAGTTGTCCGTAAAGCTGACAGCCACAGTGTTGTTCCTGCATGCCGAGCCAGCGCTTCCCGGAGTCTCCCTGGAGCAAGGTACAAACCTGTGGCTGCAAAAGCAATACCAGCAGGAGCGGAGATAGGTAAGGTCTGAGCGGAGATTGCTCCCACCTGCACACACAGCCTGAAACGAATGTGTGTGTTAGACACGTTGCAGTTGGGTAAATGTGTTTTTGGAAGAATTTGTTGCTGTTGGAGAGGGACTGTTTTTAACATATCCTAGCAAAGATTTGTTAATGAAGCGCAAAGGATGAATCTCAGGAGACCTGTGCACATTCATTACATCCTCTGGATATCTGGCCTATTTATATTTATGCAATTGAAGAAGTGAAACCTTCTCATCATAAATCTGAGGCTTTTTGTTTTCAACAAGGAACATCTGATGGACAGGTGGTCCTTCTTGCCCTCCAGCACCGTAGCAATGTATTAACCAAAGAGTTTATGACAAGAATCTGTATTTTTTTTTTTTTTTATAAAAGTGCACATCTGACAAAGATATCTTATAGATTTGGGTATATGTGAATGAATTCAGTCTTGTGCTGCTGTTTCTTGCACCTGTCTCCGGAGTATGAACTGTGAGAATCTGAGTCTAAAATGGTACATCAAGTATCTGTTATTTAAAAAAAAATAAAAGTCTCATTTGTTTTTTATTAATAATCTTATTAACTGACTGGTATATTTATAGAATGCAGACAGGTGGCTGTAGCTGCAGTGTCTGCAGACCCCAGCATATAGACAAACTCTTATATTTGCTGTTTGAAAACTCTTTTTAAGAGGAAACAGAATTTCTAAAGCTGTGTGTCTTGTGGCCCAGTGTTGTGCTTTCTTCACTCCTTCAGGAAATGAAGCTGGTGAAGCAACAGAGTATGATCCAAATCTTCTGGATGATCCTCAGTGGCCCTGTGGGAAACACAAGCGGGTTCTCATCTTTGCCTCTTACATGGTAAGTGATTGAAACACCTGAAGGGCCTTTGAGGACCCCCCTGTAAGGAACTACCCCTAGAGAGAGGAGAACAGCTATGGTGTTTTTTTTTTTTTGAGAACTCATTAGGAAAATACAGACAGTTCATTTTGCACATTGAGCTTATGAAGTACCAATGTGGCCTTCAAGTCCATGTTCCTATTTGTTATTTATAAGCCATTCATTTATTAGGTTATCAAGACTTCAAGATTGTGGCTGAAANTACCCCTAGGGAGAGGAGAACAAACAGCTATGGTGTTTTTTTTTTTTTTTTTGAGAACTCATTAGGAAAATACAGACAGTTCATTTTGCACATTTTCCTTATGAAGTACCAATATGGCCTTCAAGTCCATGTTCCTATTTGTTATTTATAAGCCATTCATTTATTAGGTTACTAAGACTTCAAGATTGTGGCTGAAACTCAAACTTGGCTATTAGTTATTAGCAGGACATTACAGAAATCTAAAATAGTGATTAATGAAATCTGGTTTTGTCTTTGCTTTAAAGTATCCTTGAAAGACTTGCCTGCTGTCAGTACTGCCGAGTGGAGCAATGACAAATTTTGTCTCCTGTGTTTCAGACAACAGTCATAGAATATGTGAAACCCTCAGACCTTAAAAAGGATATGAATGAAACCTTCAGAGAGAAGTTTCCTCACATCAAGTTAACACTGAGCAAAATAAGGAGGTAAGAAACAAGAAGTGAGTAATGAGGAAATCTAACACTGTACAAAACTGCTTTCATCTTCACTTACATGAAGCAACTACTAAATCTATTAATAGTATATATGATTAAACACTAATCTCTTGTGCCAGCTGAGCAGACTGTAGGATGACAGCCTCGTACAGGAATGCTTTGGATTCTGCGAAAGGGTAACAGTCTCCTCATAGTTCAGCCTAAAAGGGTATTGTTTCATCAACTGCAGTGTACTAATAGCTAATTAACAATGAATCAGCATTAGGCCTTGAAACAGATACTTGCAACCTAATTGTTTGGCTACAGTGCAGTTCCACTCTTAACTGGATTATCTCTCTGAACCATTTGGCTATTTTTCCCTTTTCAGTTGCAAGACTAGCTGATGCCCATGGACTCTTACCATGATTCTAGTATAAAGAGTTATTTTAGAACCGAGGAGCTCAGTAAAGAAGGGTGCTTCATGTGGGTAGGACTGTGCCAGGCAGAATTCCTTGTTTTCTAGCAATGCTCTGGCTATTCAGCAGCGAGATGCACTGTTGCATCCAAGGAGAGCTGCGCTCTTGCTGGACCCCTGAAACAGCCAGCTCAAAACATGATTCTGCTGAATCATTAGAGCTGTGTGTAGCTCTTGGCTCTGAGGAGAAGTCTTGCTCAGAGTCTGCATTTTCTGCCAGCCTGCTCTGCGCATCTCTTTGTAGCTGCTTTGTGAATTCTAGGTTCACAGAGGGATCGTTGTAGCATGAGTGACAGTGACACAGGTAGCAGCTGTCCCCTGCCAGGTCGCCTTTGTGCTGGAAAGAAGAGCTCGGCACTGCGGGAAGTGTGTAAGCAGCCTCCCTGCCCACTCAGTCCTGGTTCCTTTAGGTGATTTGTAGGAAACGGGTCTTGTGTAGCTGTGTGATCCGCACAGCTTTCCAGTGACACTGCAGAGGCCAAGGTGATTCAGTCTCACGATATGAATTGCACGCAGGTTGGGGAGCTCGGAGGGGACCGCACAGCAGCAGCCAGGTGTCAGGGTGGCCGTGGGCAGACAGGGCTGCTCTGCCACGGCAGATACTGTCAGCTGGGTTCACTCAGCTCGTGCGTCATGTCCAGCTCGCTGCCAGCTTCCACTCCAGTTAAGATGATACTCATCAGTTTTCCAAAGAGTAGTCTTGCCTGTGTGCTCATAGTTTCCAGGCTGTAGAGTTCCTAATGCATTTTAAAAAAAACACATTATGTTTGACAGGGTTTTTTTGTGTTCGTCTCCAGCTTAAAAAGAGAGATGCGGAACCTAAGTGAGGAGTGCAGCCTGGAGCCGGTTACTGTGTCCATGGCTTATGTTTACTTTGAGAAGCTTGTTCTCCAAGGCAAACTCAACAAACAGAACCGCAAACTGTGCGCTGGCGCTTGTGTTCTGCTCGCGGCCAAGATCAGCAGTGACCTCAGGAAACACGAAGTCAAACACCTTATAGATGTAAGTACCACCAGGTTTGCTTTGGGTGTTGACAGGGCCTTGTCTTTATTACATTGAACAAGCTGAAGATTAAAGTCAAGGCGTTTGGTATAGCATGCTTGCATTTAACTCTATCGGTCAAAATCTCGTTAGGACTATTATTATTATTATTACTATTACTATTATTATTGAATGGTATGTGGCTGATACACTCCCATGTCATAGTGATCCTGCAATGAGCTTATTTTTTAATCCATGTATGCTCGTATGAGAAAGGGTAACTGCTGTGTGGGTGTCACAGCCGATGGTGAAGCCCAAGCCCTGGTCACGCAGCACTTAGTCCTATTTTATACTGACTTAATCTAACTGTGTGTTGGTGTCTTGTGGATAACTGATTGTTTCTCCCCCTCTCTCATTCTTACTATTGTAGAAACTAGAAGAGAGATTCAGATTCAACCGAAGAGATCTCATTGGTTTCGAATTCACCGTGCTCGTAGCTTTGGAACTGGCTCTCTATCTTCCTGAAAACCAGGTTTTACCTCATTACAGACGGCTCACGCAACAGTCCTAACCAAAGCTCCGGCCCGGCTCCGAGCCGGCGGCTCTGGGAAGAGCATCCCCGGACGCTGCTGCTGCTGCGCTCACCCCGGCCTGTCAGTGCCACAGAGCCCACGTCCCCTCGTGGCTACAGCTAGTTTGAAGCCTGCGGCATTTTTTAGACTGTCAGGGTGGGCGTTCTGGGTCTGTATGCTGAGTCTGAGAGATGGTACGGAAAGAGTTGTTGAACTTTATTTTCTTTTGGACATTTAAAGCACAAATATTCACCAGTTGGCTGTCACAGCCACTGATTATTCCTTATTTATCTTTTCAGTTTTACTAAAATTGTTCTTCCCTATGAAGAATTCTATGGTATTGTGGGGGGGGTTGGTTTTGCTTTGTATTTTTTTGTTTGTTTGTTTAAGGCCTTTATTTGCTTCCTTGAAGCTAAAGGAAGCATCACTTCCATTCCAGCACGTCGTAAAGTTCAGATCTTTCTAAGAATTTTCTCATACTTCAACATTAATGAAATGCATACTTTATTTTTTTAAAGATGTGCCTAAAACTGTCTGGTCTGGAACCAGTACTTTTTAAGTTAGTTATGTTGTTTAGTGGAGACTCCTGAATTTATATAGCCATTTATTCTTTACCTGCATTGGCCTTGCATATAGGGAAAAAATTCCAGTATATCTGCACTAGTGATACACAGAGCATTGATGGCATCTATAGATCTGTAAGGAGCAAGCCTGAAGATACTCTGTTTCAAATTATTTAACTAATCTTAATAATACACATTTTATTTTAAAAAGATGGAAAAATCTCTCATGAAATCACACATCAAACAGGATAGGTGCAGCGAATTGCCATCCTAATTCACTCTTCAATGGAAAATGAGCATTTGATAAAGAGCAACTTACTGTCAAATGTATCATTTATGATTTTATTTCAGTGTTCTGTAGTCTATAATTACTACCTTTTTAGTGTGACTGTCATGTATGATCTTGTCTGTCTAAACAAATATTTATGTCAGCAGTTATGGCTGCCGAACTCAGCCAATGAAACAAAGTTCACTCAATAGGTAAAATGCTACATTTTTAAATTTTAACTCTGTTCTTCCAAGCATTGTGTCACTGTGATAGTCCTCATGAAATCAACATTTGTTGTGTATCTGAACAGCCACTCAATTGCTGGTGTCCAGCAGCGCTCTGATGCTTATGCAGAGGTTAAATAACTGTGGCCATTGCCTCTTCCTTCGTGTATTTTTAAAATATCCAGACTAGGGGTCAATTCAGCTGCCACAAAAGGTTCCACTTATATTGGCTCTTGGTTTTATTTTCATAAGCAATATAAGGATGCAAGTAACTGTGTCTGTTTG
Source organism: Crypturellus undulatus (assembly GCA_013389825.1). Classification (NCBI taxonomy): domain Eukaryota; kingdom Metazoa; phylum Chordata; class Aves; order Tinamiformes; family Tinamidae; genus Crypturellus; species Crypturellus undulatus. Next base: position 19,185 of record VWPW01009996.1, read on the forward strand.
CAAGGAACAAAACTGATACTTGGATGTTACTGTAGGAAATGTGTAATTTAAGTTTGACTCCTGAATGAAATACTAGACCTCGTACTGAAGTAAGGATACCTGCTCTCAAATATGTAAAATAATGTAAATTCCTGTTCCATATATTCAATGTTTATTGTAGATAAAAACAAAGCTGAAACTGTTCTTCAGCTGTGTTTTCCCTGAAGCTAATATGGCTTCATTAGAATTGCAGCAAACTTTATTGGAGCCCCTTCCTCTTTTAAGAAGGGCTCAAAATGTATTTTTCATATAACTACAGTGATTATCAAACCTTTTGTAACTGTGTTCAACTCTGTGTATGTAACTTAAGGTATTTGTGTAAAGTTTAATATGCTTGTAACTCCTCTTTAACACAACAGGACTTTCCAGTCTTCTCGAATGAGATGATAGCTAACAGGTAGACAATAAGCTTGCCCATTATCTTCCAAAAGGTTTACAAAACATTTACTAGTTAAACTTTCTACTGAATATAACTGTTGTTGCATGCAAGAAATATGTAAGTACTAACATCTAGCATATACATAAGTCTTGAAATTAGCAAGCAGAGGTGAACTCAGCTATAGTGCTCTACAATTTCCTCACTGTGGAGAGGAGAGAGGAAAATTGCACATAGACATTTCCCCCAGAGTATCTCCAGAAATAGTAGAATACTCCGATTAGTATGAGTGTAGTCTGGAAATGTAACTTTCCAGGAACTCTTATTCCTGCTTGGTATAAAAAGTTTCCTCTAGCAGTTAACTTCTCACAAACTAGAAAAGAAAAATGCTTTTGGACTCTTAGAGATCTCTATTCAGTGGAAGTTTGTCTAGTTACAGTGGGCATTTGGGCAGAACAAAAGCTTTGGCTTCACATCATACAGTGGCAAGTTCTTGGGCTTTGTTTTCTTTTAGAAGAACAAACTACAGTAAAGAATATTACATTACAAAATGCTAAGTACTGTTTTAAGGAGAACTAAACCCTTGGTCCAGCACATGCAGTTTTTGAGCTCAAAAGCTGTACAAAGTACAGGCCAACAGTGACAGCACGAAGCGACCGCGGTGCTTGTATTTCTGGAGCAACCAAGGCCCTCGAGTGACACCGTGGGACATTAATTTCGGACTGATGCCAGCCAGCCGCGTAGTCTGCGACTCTTAACTCGGTACCTCTGTTGCCATCTGTGCAGACAGCCCTTCTGCAGAGATGCGCTAACTTACGTGTGTTCGTGTTTTCTGTTCCATTACACCCTGTGTGCTAATATTTATCTCGCTACCTAAAAGCTGCCACCGTGTGGCAAAGAAGTATTACTACGTTACTGATCAAAAATCCCCAAACGGGACCCAAACCGAGGTATCTACCAGCTTTACATTTTCCCAGTTCTCTCCTCTTGCTTTGACGAAAAATGTTGGTTTACAGGGAGGGGGGTAGCTCTGTACCGTGTAAACGCGCGGAGACCTCTCTCGATAAAAGGCTGTACATTTTTTTTTTTCCTGTAAACAGCAGTTAATGTTGCGTCCTCGTCCGTTAATTTAAGTGTAGCCTGTTACCTATTTTTTCACCCGAATGAACTCGTGGGATTTCAGACGCTGTGAAATAAAACCTGTTTTGATACACGTTTTGTAACCAAGCTGCTGCGCTGGTCCTTGCGTTGGCAACGGGACGCGCTGGGGCTGCGGAGGGGAAGGAGAAACGCGGCTCCCTCCGCGGCGCCTCCCACCGCCCTCAGCCGCCGGGGGGGAGGAGGGCGGCGACCGTTAACGGCCGCGCTGGGCCGGGAGCTTCCCCGCCCTTTCCGCTTCCGCCGGCCGCGCTCCTTCCTTTCCGCCGCGCGCTCGCGTGAGGTAAGTGGCGCCGCGGCGCTCGGGACGGCGGAACCGGCACGGAACTGGGATGTTGCGGGACCCAACGGGACCTAGTGGGGCCCGGCGGCCTGTGGGGAAGCGGGGAGGGCCCCTAGGCGGGTTCCCGTGCGGTTCCGGGCGGCCACGCGGGCGCTGAGGGGGAGCGGGGCCCGTGGAAATGGCCGCCTGCGCTGCCTCCCTCAGGTGCTGCCCGTGCTCGGCGTGAGGCGCAAGATGCAGAACGACGCCGGCGAGTTCGTGGACCTCTACGTGCCGCGCAAATGGTGAGCGGGGCTGCCGCGGCCCGGGGCCTGCTGTGCCCGGAGGCCGCTCCGTGTAACGGGAATCGCCCCCCTCCACCAGCACAGCGGGGTTTTAGCGGTCTTGGGTAAAAAGCACTTCCAAACTTCACCGAATGCATAAAGGCCATATTTAATGGAAAATGTATCAGAAATGCTGGTACAGGCTTTGAAAAAGATGTGATTTCCTTGCTGCCTAAGTTTCCTCCAAAGTACATAATTAAAACTTTTAGGCTCGGTGCTCTCAGTGCAGATGCAACATGTAACCACCCATTTGTGTTATGGAGCCTGTGGTACCTCTCTGAACATCAACAGGTACTAGTGCAAGGGTGGTGAATAAGCAGCAAATTAGAAACATGGTTAATCCCCTCATGAAATGGCAGCATAATTTGGACACATACTATATACACATTGCTTAAATCCTTTAAATAAAGCACATGGAGACTAAAGTCCTCTAGGAGAGGTTGAACCTTTTCTGCTGCGTGATACTTATCCTTGCAGTGTCAGCAGCCACTAACCTGCAGTTGTTTTTGGGAGAAGTGCACAGCCTTATCTGTAGGACTGTAACATTTTTGCATCAAGAGCTCTCAGCCTAAAGCTCTTAATCACCTGTTGCCTTGATGCACCTTAAATGCAGCATAGACATTGCAGCAGATGGACGGTGAGGAGCTTTTTGTAAATGTGTTTATTAAATCTAACAAAGTTAGAGAAATGGCTTATTTTATAGACTTTTTTAAAAGTAAATTATATCTAAAACATGTGATCTTTTTGGAGAACTGACATTAGACAACATGAGTGCCTTTGATAGCTGTAACAATTCCCAATGAAGTGTTATAGAAACTGCATTCTCATGAATTACTTGGATTGCTCCTTTGTTTTTTTGAACCAAAACTACCAACTTAGCCACTATTCCCTTTTAAAGGGTTTTAAAACTGCGTTTTAACTTTCAGAGAGTCATCTGGAATGTCTGAAACTTTGACTGTTACTGTCAAAATTTATTGTGCTGCTTTAATTTCTTGAAGATTTGGTTTTGAATGAAGTCTGTTCGTTGTCACTGTCCTTTTTCCTTTTGTTTTAAATACACATTCTGATTTTATTCCTCAGCTCGGCTAGCAACCGAATAATTGGTGCCAAGGATCATGCTTCTATTCAGATAAATATTTCTGAGGTAAGTTTTATAATGGAAATAGCTGTTGAGAAGGCTGTTGCTTCAACTTTGATAGAAGTTAGGAAATACCAAAGGTTTGAGGCATTTACAAGTGGTCCAGTAGCCCTCATGTACAAGTAAGATTAGAGGACCTTTAGACATGTTGTATAATTAGGTTACTTCTGGCTGTTTTTTAACCTGTTGGAAAATACTTGGTAGAGGGAAATTCATAAATTAATAAGTAGTCTGTTATAGTGCCTAACTGTTAGACTAAATAAAATTTCCAGACTCTAAATATTTAAAGTTGGAAATACAGGAATTTCATATCCTGAAGGGAATAAGCTTACTTTTGGAATTGCTTCACCTGTCTTCTAAACAAGTAAAGTTCTTCAGTCTTTCCTTGTGTGTCTTCCTTGTTAAATTTATATTTTGCTGATCTTCTCTGTGTTCTTTCTAACTCATCCAAACTTTAAGATGATGTAGTTTCCTGAGCCCTTAACCCGGGTGCCATTTTCTGTGTTTAGCATGCTGCGTGCCACACAGTCTTCAAGACTGTAGAATAAAAAAAAAACAAGTAACTTTCGTCTTTGCTTTGCAAGTGTGATAAAATTTTATGGGAATTGTGTATGAATTTGTTTGTATGGAGTAACTTGCTTGTAATTGCAGGTTGACAAGGTAACGGGCAGAGTCAACGGCCAGTTCAAAACATACGCCATTTGCGGAGCAATTCGTAGGATGGTAGGTATCTCCTTGAGGTAGGAAGCAATAGGGTCCCCTTGGATACCCATTAGTCATTCTGTGGATGAAGGTTTTGCTTGTAGCAAAAGATTAGGCCATGCAGAATGGCAGAAAGACGCAGAAGCTCTTCCAATAGAATGCACCGAAGGAACATTCACGAGATAAAGACATTGAAGGCACAAACAAATTTGTTTGCAGAATCAGTTTCTCTGTATTCTTTTCCCACTTGTTTACTTTGGAGAGTTACATATGTATAAATACATATATACGTAAGATAAAAATGGAATTTTCCTTTTGCAAATGTACCAGTATCTTTGCTTTTTTAATCTCGTGCCATCATAAATTAAATTAGCATTAAGCAATCATGATGTGAAGCTTTCTGGAGTTCCTCACAAGCCTGTTTCCTCAGAAATATATCTTGTTAGTACAAGCATATATTCTATCAAGCTAAAATTATTTATTTTTCTGCAGGATGACAGAGAACTTAACAGCTTGTTTTAAAAACGCTAATCTGCACATATAAAATGCAATGATTTTACTTCTCTCTTTTTAATGTGGCCTCTTCAGAATTATCTTTTTTATTAAAGGGGGAATCAGATGACTCTATTCTGCGCCTGGCAAAAAATGATGGAATTGTTTCCAAGTATGTATGTTTGTCTCGTCTTTGATAACATTTGCAAGAATGATTTCCATACCCAAACCTAAGTTCTAGGATGAAAATGTATACAGTGTATTTATAGTTGGTCAAAAACATTTACTATACAGTTGGTCAAAAACGTTTACTCAACCTCTTGAAGTATGTGACTTTGTAACAGATTTTATTGAATTTCTTTTTTAGGAATTTCTGACTGAAGAACCTCTGGTATGGAACATCTGATGTAAAATAAACAGTTCCAGTCTATCTTGTGCTGTGTTTTTATTTCTGATCATAACCAGTCTATTTCTTTGTCTTCAGTGAAAGACACTGTTCAGTGTCTTTCTGTTTTCCTTCAGAAAGAAAAACTTTCACTATTTCTTTGCTTCCTTACTATTTATTTATTTTTTTACTCTCAGGTTTGATAAGTTGTGCACTTCTAGTTAGTTGCCTTTTTCTGACCTGTAATGGCACATTTTATATTACAGGAGTCTTAATTTGGCCCACTATTTCACTGGAAACTTGCACAGAATATGGTCCATAACATGGTTATTTTGGCTATGCTGTCAAAATTTAGCTTTTCTTTGGTTCTCTTGACAGAGGCTTACAGCATGTATTCTGCTGTTGACCTACAAGTTCTGAGGGAGTTGTTAAAATTCATAAGTGGTTTTATCAGAAATGACTATTTTCTTGGCATGCTGGTAGATCAGTTGCCATGTGAGAGAGACTTGAAGGCTTTGCTTCTTTATTTCTCTTTTTGACTTCAATGCTGAAAAGTAGGAAAATAATATAAATGCGAAAGAACTATTTGATGATATTTTAATAAATAGCTTGATAGCCCTTAATGGCTAGATAAAATTTTTGCTCGATGATGTGTTATTTTTAGTTATCTTACAGGCAGAATGCAGGGAGGGAGCAGACAGTTTGAATGAAACTACATCTGCTGACTCTGCCTCTCTTTATCTGCCAGGTCTCTGTCTCTGGCTAATTTCCACCACGGCTAGCGTAATGCACACCAAAGCTCCTGCATCGTAGCTGGTTGCTTCTGAATTTTCCCTGTTGTACGTCAGGTGTTTGATTTTACTTGGAGCTAGGTAGTTCATTGGTGATAAGAATTTGAAGTTAAAAGGTCATGAGAAAGTCATGGTGAAAGGAAAAATTACCATTTGTTTGCTCAGACTGCACTGTCACTCTTGAGAAACTGCCAGCTTTGTTGAGTCTGTGTCAGGCATTAACTTCAGCTTTTAAATTAGAAATAAAGATTCTGCAATACCGAGATTCTGGATGTACTCTGAAAATTAGTTTGATAGAACTTCTAGCCATCCTGATCTTGCAATACTGTATTCTGCAATCTCTGAACTTGCTCTGTTCTTTAGATTGTGTCCTCATCTGTGTATTTTGAAAAATTGCTAAGAAAAGTTAGATCCAGATTGTACAATTTTCACTCCTCTGTGCTGTTTCATTCAACAAGATTCTGGTAGTGCAGAGCCTTTCAGTGCTTGCTGGGTTACCACGTGGCCTCCTGGGACGATGTTCTGCAGTTATCACCACTGAAATGTGTGTGCAGATTTCACCCTGTCCTGTTGCTTCCTCCCGCGATGGAAACAGTTGTGCCGCTGCTTTCCTGCCTGTGCCGTGAGCCGTCCCCACCTAGAGCTGCTCACCAGATAACTTTATTTCTGTCCTGTGTGCGAGTTGCTGTGGATTCGTGTGGGTGTGAGAAACTTAAATCTCAGACTTCTCTCAGAGCAGTGTGAAATTGCCCTCTCCCAACTAAGGAAGAGGGTAGATTGGTCCTCTATGCAGTATATTTGTCTAATTCTTAGATATTTCAAAGGGTAATATGCTCTGGAAGATAAAGTCTTACACTTTTGAGACTCCATAGATATATGTTGAACTAGGCATAGTGCATCAGGTTTTATTAATGTTTAATGGCACTACAAAGTATATTTTTAAATTTGATTTTTTTTATCAAAAAGTGAAGTAGGATTTCATGCGTATGCTACTGTATGGATATACTGAAGGACGTGAAGGGCTTTGTTGCAAGCGCAGCTTTAGCAGAGATGGCTGAAATCAGCAGAGTATGATCCCTTTTTTTAGCTTAGCTAGGGACTAAAATGTACTTGATTGCACATTCTGTCTTCCCACTGATAACATTTACATTTTCTAGCCCTTCTCCAAGCTGCTAGAACTTAAAAAGATAAATAAACTCCCGTATGTTTCAAGTAAGCAGGAACTTGGTTGAAAAGACCAAAAAAGGCTTCATTTTGAATTCCTGATGCAAAAGAAGCACCTTCTTAAAAAAAAAAAAAAAAATCCTTTTTTGGACTTTCTGTATTGCAACCAAGTCCATCCAAAAGAAAATGAGACTGTTATTTGTGATTCTCCTGGAAATAATTCTTTTTTTTCAGTAGATAAATCTCAGAAAACACTTTCTGGAAAAACAAATCCTGTCTTCTCAGTGGAAAGAGTTAGGCTTGGCATGTGTCCAGTCCTCATTACTATTTTTTTGTACATAGTAAAAGATAACTTTTAATTACACGTGATCAGAAGTGACTGACATATCTTAAAATAGTTGCTTCTGCCTCAGCATCGCGAGTAGAACTTTAAATCAAACCAGTAACTGTTTACTGTTGATAAATGCCTGGTTTACCAAAAAGTTTACATATTGTTGACTTGTTCCTAATCCTCTGAGACTCTTGTTCATCCATGTGGATTTCAGTGGAATTCCCCCATAATGCAAAACAAACAGACTGAAAGCTCAAGATGAACTAGAAGTCTCTCAAGTGTCTTTTTTAAGAAAAAAAAAAAGTCCATTGGAATAGGACTAAATTGAGTGAAATTTACCCTCTTAATTGTGTGTATATATAAGAATTATGCCTAAGTTAAAGCTTTTTCTCTGCTATGTAATGCTGACGGCTGACTTGTTACCAGAAGTTCAGAAAATTGGGCAAAACACTGATTTTTTTGTGAGAACAAGGCTATGAAATGTTGTGATGCCATTCCTGAGCTGTGGTTCAGCTGGAAATGAGCTGGTGCTGTGGCAGAGATGTCCTGAAGTTCACAACTTCCACTGGAGCACTAGATTTTATAAAACCTCCTGCAGGACCCTAACAAGGGAGATCACGTGTCCCTTTGAAAATGAATTTTGGGCTGCATTTTCTCATATTGTGATGTAAAATGTCCTTTGTTTTCCTGCGACAGGAATAGTTCAGATCTCCTAGAGCCATGAAAGGGAATGAACTGTACTTGTCCTGTACAGGATGGACAGAGTTGCCCTTACATGGTTACACTGCACCCAGTCGTGAAATTCTTTTCTGTTACTTTGCAAGGACTTGGCAGTGGCATCCTGAAGACATCTGATTTAACTGAGGCTATTTCGGTATCTTTGGTCAAATTTTTGCTGCCCGGGCAGAGCCCAACTATCTGCTTCTTAAAGCACCTTCTTTTCTGCTAGGAGCAGAACCGATTTGGTCTCTCTTAAGCCTAGACACTGTTTTAGTGACGTCCGTGGTGTTGATGAGCCCTTTCCGTGCGAGCGCTGGGCTCAGAGGTGTGCGCTGAGGAGGCTGCTCTAGCTGCTGGGGACATGGAATTAGCCACACTGATAAAGAGCTTTGTTTGCAAGATG
>VWPW01009998.1:888-13501 GCA_013389825.1 Crypturellus undulatus
CTCTCGCATGGAGGACGTGTGGGGGCTGGGGTAGCTTCTCAGTGCTGTCCTTCAAGACCTTCTGGAGCTGTTTATGAGCACGATGAGCAGGAGGTGGAGAGCCCTATGGAGGCTGCTCCCAGCTCCAGAGGGGATGAGATGATCTTTGCAGGAAACCTTGTTCTCATCTGTGTCTTCCCCAACCTTCTCCAGTGTCTTTGCTTTTCCTTTCTGAAGGCACCCAAATGCTCACCCCAAACTCATTGCCATTCTGCCCAAACTCTTCATCCCACCTATGCAAGAACTCAGTGTCTCTCTGCTTTTCCTCCATGTCCTTCTCCATGTCACAGCCCAGCTGAACGTGGTGGGACCAGGCCATCTTCTCACTGCCACCGTGGGGCAGGATGTTGTGCTGCCCTGTCAGCTCTCCCCTACCTTGAATGCTCAGACCATGACCGTCAGGTGGATCCGTCATCAGGTCTCTGAAACAGTGCATCTCTACCGGGATGGAGAGGACCTGTATTTGGAGCAGATGAGAGAATATCGAGGAAGGACAAAGTTGTCCCATGATGGTCTCCTCAGAGGAAAACTGGACTTGATAATTGCAAGTGTCAGACCCTCAGATGATGGGCTGTACGTCTGCACTGTTCAAGATGATACAGGATATGGAGAAACTGAAGTGGAATTGGAGGTGTCAGGTGTGTTACTGGCCTAGGTTTTACCCAGATTTTAGCTACATTTCCATGATGTTAGATCTGGACCAAGACATCTAAGTTCAGCCTCCCCACTCCATTGGGCAAGACAATGATTACTCCACCAATGTGGATGGGAGTTGTGTAGGGTCTGAAGCAGATTTCATACCTGGGGTTGTCAAGAGTCCTCTTTGCTCAGTGTGGATGGTTCTTGTTGGTTTCTTGCCCTGGGTGAGGGGATCCCTTGTTCTACAGCTTCTCCAGGATGTTTTGGGTGGGGATGCACATGGTGTCCTCAGAGAACCTATTAAAATTCTTCTTCTCTTGAAGGGATCCACTCCATACTCAACCCAGGATCCTCTTTTTTTTCCCCAGCCATGGGCTCTGCCCCACTCGTCTCCTTGGAGGGCTATCAGGATGGAGGCATCCACGTGGTGTGTCGCTCGTCCGGCTGGTTCCCAGAACCCGAGGTGCTCTGGAAGGATCCCCGTGGGCACCAGTTGCCCTCGGTGTCTCAGACACAGTCCCTCGATGAGAAGGGCCTGTTTGGAGTAGAGCACAGCCTCATTGCGAGAGGGGAGGCGGATGGGAGCGTGTCCTGCGTGGTGAGGAACAGCCGCCTTGACCAAGAGAAGGAGTCGTCTCTGCACATATCGGGTCAGTTCCTCCTTGGGGACATGGAGAAAGTCTCCTTGGGAGGGAAGGGGAAGACCCAGTGAGTGCTGAGTGTTTAACGGGAGCAGATGAGTAGTGATGTTTCCTTCTGCTTCCTCAGCTCCCCTCTTCCAGGATGTCCATCCCTGGAAGGTGGCTCTGGCTGTGGTGCTGGTGACTCTCTTAAGCCTGATTCTTGGTTTAAGTGTCTACACTGTTCTCCTGTTCAAGAAGAAAGGTAAAATGTGGGTCAAGGAAGGAAAGTGTCAATACAGGGCAAAAAAGGATGGGTCTCGAGAGGAACCATCTGGATGGAAATGGATGTTACCTAGAAGGATGAGTCCTCGTAAAGCGTGGGTCCTCGGCTAATGTCTTTTTGTTTCCTTTTTTAGAGAAACAGTCCAGAGATCTGGGTGAGTCTTCTTTTCCATTCCCACTCCTGAAGTATTTGCACCATGTTGTGTCCTTGGCATGGGCACCAGATGGACCAAAAATATGATTTTGAATGGAACAAGCTCTAGGTAAACCTTAGGTTTCCCTGTGCCCATGAGCTCCATGTAGCTGGGAGCATTGGGAATGCCTGTGCACAAGCTGTTCCATGGGTATGGGAGAGGAGGAAAAAAGGGTGGTCAGAACGATCCGTGGTGATGGCTTCTCCTGGGGTTGTTCTCCTGGGCATGGGAAGATCCTCTGCTGATGTCCTCCTCCTTTCCCTTTGCTTTTTGGAGAACCTGTCCAGAGAGATGAGTGAGTGCTCTTCCTTTCTAGGGCTGTGCCCCTGCGTGGATATAAGTGTGGTGGTCTGGTTGTTGTGTTGGAGAGGGTTTGGGTTAAATGAAACTCAGACTGAGCCAGAGTGTTGTCCATTTGCCCAGCATGGGGTTCAGAAGCCAAGGAGCAGGACCTGCCGCTTCCAGGGTAGGGGACAGGGAGTTCCCTTTCTGATGGGCTCTTCATTTTGTTTTGCCTTTCAGAGGAAAAAGAAAAGGAGCTGGGTGAGTCTTTCTTCCCCTTTCCCCTTTTGAAGTCGTAGTCAACGATGTCCTTGGGATGGACACCAGCGTCTTGTGTTTGACTCTTGCTTGGGAAAAGGACTGGGTCAAATCAAGCACAGGCTCAATCAGTGCATGGTGCATGTCCCAAGCGTGGGGACAGGATGGCACCTTGGGGGACCCCTGGTAGCTTCTGGACATTGCCCCCTCCCTGGGAATGGAGGAGGGAAGCCAACTCCTCTGGGGGTCAGAGCCATCCCCAGTAATGTTTTCACCTGTGGTTGCGTCTTGGGGATGGGAAGCTTCTCTGCTCATGACCCTTCCCTTTTCTTTTGCTTTTCAGAGGCAAGGACCGCAGAGCTGGGTGAGTCCGTTTTACCTGGTTCCACTTGCAAAAAGCTGATTCCTCCTGTCTTGAGGCAGCTGTTCCTGACAAGTGGTCCTGGGTTGAGGCCTTTCAAAGAGGGGTCTCAGACCTCCAGAATGATGTGCAGGGAAATGGATCACCTTAGGGTGACCAGAACAGGGCTGGACCCTCTTCCTTGCTCGTATCCTCAGTGTGCTCCTGCCTGGGAATAGGCGCTGTTTTGTAACCGGCTCTCGTCTTCCCTTGCAGCATGGAGAGGACTTGTTTTGCCTATAGAAAAAGGTAAAGACATTTTATCTTTTTGTCCCCACACAGTCCTTTCCTCCTAGGAAAAGTTCTCTCTGTTTTTTCTCTGTTTTTATTGGGTAGATTGGCCTGGACCTTTCTGGGCTGTCCCTGTCCTCAACAGACAGTCAAGCACTTGTACCTTAGAACACAAACCTGAGAGCTCCAGGCCTTGTTCCTCCTTGGTGGAGGGAACTCTCGTGTCCCACCATAATGAGGATGGAGAACCAAAGAGCTCTTCAAGCCAAAGAGGCTTTCACTCAAACAGTTCCTATCCCAAAGACCTGTCCCAACACTTTGTCTCTTCTTGTGCCTGCAGAGGAGGTTTTCCTGGATCCTAACACAGCTCACCCCCAGCTCGTGCTGTCTGAGGACTGCAGAAGCGTGAGATGGGGAGAGACACGGCAGGACCTTCCAAACACTCCGAATAGATTCAAACAAATGTGCTGTGTGCTGGGCCGGGAGGGGTTCATTGACAGGAAACACTGCTGGGAGGTGGAGGGGGAGGTGGGAGATGAGACGTGCTGGGCCGTGGGGGTGGCCAATACTTCATTGAACAGGAAGGCAAGGATCTCTCCCAGTCCCAAGGAATGGATCTGGGCTGTGCAACAAAGGAAGGGAAAGTTTGAGGCCCTCACAGACCCTTGCATCCCACTTTCCCTGTCCCCAGTCCCCAAGAGGATCAGGGTAGTTCTGGACTGCTCATTAAAGAAGGTGACATTTGTCAATGCCGATAATGGGGCTGAGATCTTCACATTTGGGTCAATCTACTTCAAGAAGGCAAGGATCCGCCCCTGGTTTTTGGTAGAAAAAGGAGAAGTCCGTGTGTGCCCCAAGGCCAGCACCCTGCCCACGTCCTCACCCCGTCCCATGTCCCCTGCAACCCCCGCGGCCTCCTGCCCTCCCGCAGACACCCCTCTCACCCCTCTCCTTGGTGCTGCAGGGGAACAGGCTCAGCTCAGCCTCGGCCCAGAGCAGGGGGCAGCCAGTGGCTGAGGGGCAAAGAGGCTCTTCGGGCCTCCAGTGCCGATGCAGGGGCCGGGAAGGAAGTTGGGATGTTCGGAGGAGGCTGAGAACCCCTGGATGAACCCCCTGGCCTCTCCCCTGCTCCGAACTGGGCTCAATCCTGCTCTTGTAGCAGGCTCCATGTGCAGGACTGTGGTTGGGAGCAGGAGCAGGGCCTCTCCTCGTAGGTGCTACGGTGTCCCGGTGATTCCTGGGATACCTGGAGCTGCGGGCAGGAGCGGAGAAGTTCACTGGGGCTCCTCTACCCTCATGCTGCGTCGGGCTGCCAGTTATGACCTGGGCTTTGCTAAATTAAAAGCTTTTTCACTGGTAAATAAAGTTTTGTACACGAACATGATATTCTATGATGCCTTTTTATTATTATTGGAAAAATGGCTCCTTCTGGAAGGAAGTTTGTAGCATTGGAAGCTGAAGGTATGTGGGAGTGGAGGAGAAAGCAGGGCCCAGGCAGTGCTGTGCTGGGAGCTGGCCGCATCCAGGGCTGCCTGGATCCAGGTTTGGGATGGAGCATTTGGGGCATTGGGGAGGGCTCTAGGGGTCACCTGCATCCACCAGAGCTGGGTATGGACCTTGTGGCACCTCGCCAGGTGGGTACGAGTGTCCCCTCAGCACCTGCATTGCGGTGACTATGGGTTCCCCTGCACCCTTGGGGATGGTTAGTGGTCTCTCCTCATCCTTGGGGAACCTCGGACACCTTTGGTGTAGGAATGATCCCTCTGCACCTTTTGGGATGGGAACCAGGCCTGCATTTTGGAGGCAATTTGCAAGATGGCAAATTCTGATTCAAATAGAAGAGGTGGGGGAAGCCCTTCGTGGTGAGGAGAGTGGAGTCCTGGGACAGAAGCACGGGGGACATCCATTTGTGGAGATATGAACATCGTGTGCATTGATGACTAGTGAAACACGGGCTGGGGCAAGCAGCGCCCATGGTCTGAGCCGCTCTATAAGTGAGTGCTAGGAAATGTCAGGGAATTTTGCTAAGGAAAAGGCAAAGTGCTGCAGGGAGGGCTTGAGGAGAATGGTGGGAGATTGTTGACTTGCCCTGGAATCCCCCTGCCACACACGAGTCCCCTAGGCTTGAAGGAGCCTCAGGGCATGGAGGAGGCACAGAGCCCGCATTTGCAGCCAGGGGCACCGCTCCCCTTGCTGCATTGGGCAAACGGTCCGAAGAACACACCCGGTAGACAAAGGTTGGAGCTCGGCACCAGATACGGGGTGAGGAAAATCCCGTGCTGGGTGCCGGGACCGCAGTTCAGCCTCGAAGCCACGTGTGGCAGCCACCTAATGGGAATCGGCATGGACTACAGAAGACGATCCCATATGGATTACAGCTGCCGACCTTTATTGTATACACGCGCCCGAATATACAGGCGCAACGGGGGAGGAGATGTACAGGATTCGGCACCAGATACGGGGTGAGGAAAATCCCGTGCTGGGTGCCGGGACCGCAGTTCAGCCTCGAAGCCACGTGTGGCAGCCACCTAATGGGAATCGGCATGGACTACAGAAGACGATCCCATATGGATTACAGCTGCCGACCTTTATTGTATACACGCGCCCGAATATACAGGCGCAACGGGGGAGGAGATGTACAGGATTGGTCGGTGCCTTAGACCTTAGACTTTGCGCAGCTGCGACGCGTCTGGTGAGCGACTCCTCTCTCTGCAAAACTTGCTCTTCAAACCAGCTCTATCCCTTCCCCTTGTCCCCTTCCCTCGATCCAAGTCTTGTCCCCCTCTATGCAGGCTCCACCCACCTCCTTTGCTTCCTGTTCCCACTTGGTGGAGGAAGAGGTTGCGTTGGCTGCGTCTTCCTCTTTGGCATTTCCTCAGTGTCTGTCCTGCCCCTTGGTCTCCACTGTCCCTCTCTTCCCCTCTTTTTCCCTTTTCCCTGTGTCCTCTCCAGGTGGAGTCTCCGAGGAGATGCTGTTTCTCCTGGGCTCGGGCTTCCCCAGTCTCACCAGCCACCCGTGGATCTTCNTCAGGTGGGAATGTCGCTGCTTGCTGCAGGGTTCCCAAGGGTCTTGTCCAGTTGTGGCTGCTGGATGGGGATTTCCGTGATGAGGAATGTGGGGCGATTCGTGCAGGGAGGAGGTTGTGGGGAGGAGAACTGACCGTGGACCTTGTCCCCATCTGGGCTTTCGCTTTCCCTTGTGCTGTTGCATGGAGGACGTGTGGCGCTGGGGTATCTTCTCAGTGCTGTCCTTCAAGACCTTCTGGAGCTGTTTATGAACACGATGAGCAGGAGGTCGAGAGCCCTATGGAGGCTGCTCCCAACTCCAGAGGGGTCAGGACCATCTTTGTAGGAACCCTCATTCTCAACTGTGTCTTCCTCGACATTCTCCAGTGTCTTTGCTTTTCCTTTCTGAGGGCACCCAAACACTCATCTCAAACTCATCACCCTTCTGCCCAAACTCTTCATCCCACCTATGCAAGAACTCAGTGTGTCTCTGCTTGTCCTCCATGTCCTTCTCCATGTCACAGCCCAGCTGAAGGTGGTGGGACCAGGCCACCCTCTCAGTGTCACCGTGGGGCAGGACGTTGTGCTGCCCTGTCAGCTTTCCCCTACCTTGAACGCTCAGACCATGACCGTCAGGTGCATCCGTCAGCACATCTCTGAAACGGTGCATCTCTACCGGGATGGAGAGGACCTGTATTTGGAGCAGATGGAAAAATATCGAGGAAGGACAGACTTGTTCCATGATGGCCTGCTCAGAGGAAAACTGGACTTGCTCATTTCCAGTGTCAGACCCTCTGATGATGGGCTGTACCTCTGCACTGTTCAAGACGATGATGGATATGCAGAAGTTGTGGTGGAACTGGAGGTGTCAGGTGTGTTACTGGCTCAGGTTTTACCTAGAGTTTAGCTACATTTCCATGATGTTAGTTCGGGACGAAACCAGCCAGCTTCAACTTCCCCACTGTAATGGGTATGAAAGTGATTCCCGCACTAATGTGGATGGGAAATGTGGGTAAAGACTGAAGCAGATTTCATCCCTAGAGTTGTGAAGAATCCTCTTTGCTCAATGTGGGTAGTTCTTGTTGGTTTCTTGTTCTGTGTGAGGGCATACCTGGTCCTACAGCCCCTTCAGGACATACTGGGTGGGGATGCACATGGTGTCCTCAGAAAATCTATAAGACTTCTTCCTCCCTTGAAGGGATCCACTCCATACTCAACCCAGGATATCTCATTTTCTCCTCAGCCATGGGCTCTGCCCCACTTATCTCCTTGGAGGGCTACCAGGATGGAGGCATCCACGTGGTGTGTCGCTCGTCCGGCTGGTTCCCAGAGCCCGAGGTGCTGTGGAAGGATCCCCGTGGGCAGTGGTTGTCCTCGGTGTCTTAGCAACATTCCCGCGATGAGAAGGGCCTGTTTGGAATAGAGCACAGCCTCATTGCAAGAGGAGAGGTGGATGGGAGCGTGTCCTGCGTGGTGAGGAACAGCCGCCTTGGCCAAGAGAAGGAGTCGTCTCTGCACATATCGGGTTGGTTTCCCCTTGGAGACATGGAGAAGCTCCCGTTGGAAGGGAAGGGGAATCCTTGGTGGGTCTTGAGTGGTGAGTGAGAGCAGATGAGCAGTGACATTTCCTTCTGCTTCCTCAGCTCCCCTCTTCCACGATGCCCATCCCTGGAAGGTGGCTCTGGTTGTGGTGCTGGTGACTCTCTTAATCTTGATTCTTGGTTTAAGTGTCTTCAGCGTTCGCCTGTTGAAGAAGAAAGGTAAAATATGGGTCAAGGAAGGAACGTGTCAGTGCAGGGCAAAAGCGGATGGGTCTAGAGAGGAACCATCTGGATGGAAAGGGATGTTTTTCAGAGGGATAAATCCTGGCCAAGATGGGTCCTCTGCTAATGTCTTCTCTCTTTTGTTTCCTTTTTTAGAGAAACAGTCCAGAGAGCTGGGTGAGTCTTTTTTTCCCATTTCCATTCCTGAAAGATTTGCACAATGTTGTGTCCTTGACATGGTCTCCAAATGGATCAAAATGTATGATTTTGGATGGAACAAGCCCTAGGTAAACCTGATGTTTCCCTGTGCCCATGAGCTCCATGTAACTGGGAGCATTGGGAATGCCTGTGCACAAGCTGTTCCATGGGTGTGGGAGAGGAGGAAAAAAGGGTGGTCAGAACCATCCGTGGTGATGGCTTCTCCTGAGGTTGTTCTCCTGGGCATGGGAAGCTCCTCTGTTGATGTCTTCCTCCTTTTCCTTTGCTTTTCGGAGAAGGTGCCCAGAGAGATGAGTGAGTGCTGTTCCTTTGTAGGTCTGTGTCCCTGGGTGGATACAAGTGTGGTGGTCTGGTTGTTGTGTTGGAGAGGGTTTGGGTTAAATGAAGCTCAGAATGAGCCAGAGTGTTGTCCGTGTGCCCATCATGGGGTGCAGAAGCCAAGGAGCAGGGCTTGCTTCTTCTGGAGTTTGGAAAGCAGGAAAAGTAGGTCTCTTTCTGATGATGTGCTTTTCTTTTGCCTTTCAGAGGAAAAAGAAAAGGAGCTGGGTGAGTCCTTCTTTCCCTTTCCCCTTTTGAAGTCATGGTCAAAGGGATGATCTCGGAATGGACACCAGCTTCTGGGCTTTTGATCTTGCTTGGGAAAAGGACTTGGTGAAATCAAGCACAGGCTGAGCCAGTGCATGGTCCATGTCCCCAGCATGGGGATGCTGCACGATGGCACCCGGAGGCACTCCCAGCAGTGTCTGGGCATTGCCTCTTTCCTGGGAATGGGGTAGAGAAGCCAACTCCTCTGAAGGTCAGAGTCATCACTAGTGAAGCATTCACCTGTGCTTTTGCCTTGGGGATAGGAAGCTCCTCTGCTCATGCCCTTCCTTTCTTTTGCTTTTCAGAGGCAAAGACTGCAGAGCTGGGTGAGTCCGTTTTACCTGGTTCCACTTGCAAAAAGCTGATCCCTCCTGTCTTGAGGCAGCTGTTCCTGACCAGTGGTCCTAGGTTGAGGCCTTTCAAAGAGGGGGCTGAGACTTCCAGAATGATGTGTGGGAAAATGGGACCACTTCAGGATGACCAGAGCAGGGCTGGACCCTCTTCCTTGCCCGTATCCTCAGTGTGGTCCTGCCTGGGAATAGGCGCTGTCTTGTAACCAGCTCTCATCTTTCTTTGCAGCATGGAGAAGACTTGTTTTGCCTATAGAAAAAGGTAAAGACATTTTATCTTTTCGTCCCCACACAGTCCTTTCCTACTAGGGAAAATCCTCTCCAGTTTTTCTATGTTTTTATGGGGTAGATTGGCCTGGAGCTTTCTGGACCATCCCTGTCCTCAACAGACAGTCCAGGACTTGTACCTTAGAGCATGAACTTGAGGACACCAGGCCTTGTTCCTCCTTAGTGGAGGGAGCTGTCGTGTCCCACCTTAATGAGGATGGAGAATCAAAGAGCTCTTCAAGCCCAAGAGCTTTTCACCCAAACAGTTCCTATCCCAAAGACCTGCCCCAACACTCTGCCTCTTCTTGTGTCTGCAGAGGAGGTTTTCCTGGATCCCAACACAGCTCATCCCCAGCTCATGTTGTCCGAGGACGGCAGAAGTGTGAGAAGGGGAGAGACTTGGCAGAAGCTTCCATACAGATATGAAAGATTCAAACATTTGTGCTGTGTGCTGGCCCGGGAGGGCTTCTCTGTTGGGAAACACTGCTGGGAGGTGGAGGGAGAGGTGGGTCCTGAGTCACGCTGGGCCATTGGGGTCGTCGCTTTTTTCTTGAGCAGGAAGGAAGCAACCTTTCCCAGTCCCGAGGAAGGGATCTGGGCTGTGCAGCAAAGGAAGGGAAAGTTTGAGGCTCTCACAGATCCTCGCACCCCTCTGTACTTGTCCCCAGTTCCCAAGAGGATCAGGGTAATTCTGGACTGCACAGGAAGGCAGGTGACATTTGTCAATGACAAGAACGGGGCTGAGATCTTCACATTTGGGTCAATCCCATTCACGTGGGGGAAGATGTACCCTTGGTTTTGGGTGGAAAAAGGAGAAGTCCGTGTGAGCCCCAAGACCAGCACCTTGCCCACCTCCTCACCTCGTCCCATGTCCCCTGCAGCCCCCGCGGCCTCCTGCCCTCCCGCAGACACCCCTCTTGCCCCTCTCCTCGGTGCTGCAGGGGAACAGGACCAGATCAGCCCCGGCCCCGCACAGGGGGCAGCCAGCAGCTGAGGGCAAAGAGGCTCCTGGGGCCTCCAGTGCCGATGCTGGAGCCAGGAAGGGGGTTGGGATGCTCGGAGGAGGCTGAGAGCCCCTGGATGAACCCCCCGGCCTCTCCCCTGCTCTGGGCTGTGCTCAATCCTGCTCTTGTCGCAAGCTTCATGTGCAGGAACGAACTTGGGAACAGGAGCAGGGACTCTGCTCATAGGTGTTGCCAATTGCTGGCTCTTCCTGGGATACCTGGAGCTGTGGGCTGGAGCGGAGGAGTTCACTGGGGCTCCTCTACCCTCATGCTGCGTTGGGCTGCCAGCTGTGACCTGGACTTTGCTAATTTTATAGTATTTTCCTTGGTAAATAAAGTTTTGTACATGAACATGATATTCTGCAATGTCTTTTTATTATTATGGGCAAAATTGGTCCTTCCGGAAGGAGGTTTGTAGCATTGGAAGCTGGAGGTATGTGGGAGTCGAGGACAAAGCAGGACCCAGACAGTGCTGGGCTGGGAGCTGGCCGCATCCAGGGCTGCCTGGGTCCAGGTTTGGGATGGAGCATTTGGGGCATTGGGGAGGGCTCTACAGGTCACCTACACCCGCCCAGAACTGGGTATGGACCTTGTGGCACCTCTCCAGGTGGGTACGGGTGTCCCCTCTGCTCCCGCATTGCAGTGACCATGGGTTTGCCTGCACCTTTGGGGATGGTTACTGGTCTCTCCTCACCCTTGGGGATGGGGATGGAACCTCGGACACCTTTGGTGTAAGAATGATTCCTCTGAACCTTTTGGGATGCACAGAGACCCTCCAACACCTTTTGGGATAGGAATCAGGCCTGCATTTTGTAGGCAGTTTGCAAGATGGCAAATTCTGATTCAAACAGAAGAGGTGGGGGAAGCTCTTCATCGTGAGCAGAATCGAGTGCTGGGACAGAGCATGGGGGACATCCATTTTTGGAGATATGAATGTCGTGTGCGTTGATGACTAGTAAAACACAGGCTGGGGCAAGCAGCACCCATGGTAGGAGCTGCTCTATAAGTGAGTGCTAGGAAATGTCAGGGAATTTTCCCCAGGAAAAGGCAAAGTGCTGCAGGGAGGGCTTGAGGAGAGTGGTGGAAGATTGTGGACTTGCCCTGGGATCCCCCTGCCACACACGAGTCCCCTGTGCTTGAAGGAGCCTCAGAGCATGGAGGAGGCACAGAGCCCGGATTTGCAGCCAGGGGCACCGCTCCTCTTGCTGCATTGGGCAAATGGCCCACAGAACACACCCGGGAGACAAAGGTTGGAGCTGGGCACCAGATGCGGGGTGAGGGAAATCCCGTGCTGGGTTCCGGGACCGGAGATCAGACTCGAAGCCACGTGTGGCAACCGCCTAACGGGAATCGGCATGGACTACAGAAGACGATCCGATACGGATTACAGCTGCCGACCTTTATTGCATACACGCACCCGAATATACAGGCGCAACGGGGGAGGAGATGTACAGGATTGGTCGGTGCCTTAGACCTTAGACTTTGCGCAGCTGCGACGTGCCTGGTGAGCGACTCCTCTCTCTGCAAAGCTTGCTCTTCAAACCAGCTCTATCCCTTCCTCTTGCCCCCTTCCCTCCATCCAAGTCTTGTCCCCCTCCACGGAGGCTCCATCCACCTCCTTTGCTGCCTCTTCCCACTTGGTGGAGGAGGAGGTTGCATTGGCTGCCTCTTCCTGCTTGGGATTTCCTCAGTGTCTGTCCTACCCCTTGGTCTCCACTGTCCCTCTCTCCCCCTCCTTTTCCCTTTTCCCTGTGTCCTCTCCAGGTGGAGTCTCCGAGGAGATGCTGTTTCTCCTGGGCTCGGGCTGCCCCATTCTCAACAGCCACCTGCGGATCTTCCTGTGCTCTTTTGTGGTCCTCCACATTCTCCATCTGGGATCAGGTGGGAATGTCGCTGCTTGCTGCAGGGTTCCCAAGGGTCTTGCCCAGCTGTGGCTGCTGGATGAGGGCCCCCATGATCAGGAATCCTAGGTGATCGGGACAGAGAGAAGGTTGTGGGGAGGTAAAGTGACCGTGGACCTTGTCTGCGTCTGGGCTTTCGCTTTTGCTTTTGCTCTCGCATGGAGGACGTGTTGGGGCTGGTGTATCTTCTCAGTGCTGTCCTTCAAGACCTTCTGGAGTTGTTTATGAGCACGAGGAGCAGGAGGTGGAGAGCCCTATGGAGGCTGCTCCCATCTCCAGAGGGGATGGGATGATCTTTGCAGGAACCCTTGTGCTCATCTGTGTCTTCCTCGACCTTCTGCTTTTCCTTTCTGAGGGCACTCAAATGCCCACCCCACACTCATCGCCATTGTACCCAAACTCTTCATCCCACCTATGCAAGAACTCTCTGCTTTTCCTCCATGTCCTTCTCCACNCCCTTGTGCTCATCTGTGTCTTCCTCGACCTTCTGCTTTTCCTTTCTGAGGGCACTCAAATGCCCACCCCACACTCATCGCCATTGTACCCAAACTCTTCATCCCACCTATGCAA
>VWPW01009999.1:0-63414 GCA_013389825.1 Crypturellus undulatus
GGGAAAATCGCGCGGGTATTTTTAGCCGCTTCTAATGTCATGGAGCAACTGGGGGAGCTGGCAGAGGAGCCGCGGGGCCGGGCCGGTGTCCGGGTGACTCACGGGGCCGCCGCTCTCGGTCCCCGCCGCGCGCGTGGGCAGCAGCCGCCGCTCCGCGCCGAGGGGGAGCATCGTTTCCCTTGGCAGGCGCTTCACAGAAAGGGCTGTTTTTTTCTGCCAGAATAAGCAGTCATTACATTCCGTACAATTCATAGTCAAATTATTATCTATTGTTAAAATTGCCTTAATTATCAGATGTTTCCTCAGACGCGTAGCTGGGTTTTTTTCGAACGCCTGAATAGGAGCGTGTACGCTGGGCGGGAGGCCCGGCCCGCGCGATGGTTTTAGTGCCGTTTGGTCATTGCAGGGAGGTTTTTCCTGTGGTTTTCGTGTGTCAACAGGCTCTTTGGGATCACTGGGGCCGCAGCGAGCGTGCGGGGGGCCTGGCATCCCTGCATCCATCCGCTTGGCTCTGGTAAAGGGGATGTCAGGGTACCGCTGTCCCCAGCAATGGGAACACACGTGTGTGTGTTGAGTTGCACGGCCTCAGCGCTGCCCATCTCCTCTCATGGAGCTCGGGCAGAGCATCCGCGTCCTCCCGCCGCCGCATCCCGCGCCTCCTCCCCGCGGAGCCGCCGCGCGCTGGGACCCGGGATCCGCTTTTGTTCTGCCCTTTCTTTTGGGGAGAGGAAATTCTTGGCGGCCCCGGAGGTCAGGGTGCGCCCCTCCTCCCGGCGCCCGGGAAGGCGCCCGCGCCGGCCCCGTTGCTAGTGCCGGTCTCCGGGGCAATAACCTCCCCGCATTCCTCGCATTCCTGCCGCTTTCTCTTTCTTTGGAGATTATGGAGATAACTTCCTTCTCCCTCTTGCCGAGCAACGCGCCGGGCGAGCGCTTGCGCTTCCCCTCGTGCTCCCTAGCTCATCCCATGCGCTCCATGAGCTGCGAGCGAAGCTTCCCGGCACGGGCAGCCTTTGCTGCCATTCCTGCACCTCCAAGAGTGCTGCTTGGCCTGGCGTCGTCATTCCGTTAATTGCCAAGTGTGTTTTAATTAAAAGAGGATGGTTTTGGGGTTGCAACGCAGCTTAGCTGAAATGAAGCGCCACGGAAAAGCCATTTGGATCCCGCATGGGGATGGGGATTCCGGGACCACTCATGGTGAGGGTTGTTCAGGGCTGCTCCCATGGGGTCTCCCCGCATCGTGGTGCCGCGCGGGAAGTGTCTGCGCTTTAAACGGACTCAGATGGGAGCAAACAATGACGAGATGCTCAAAATATGCCTCGGCATTCCTGTGGCCGCAGGGACGGCTCTCGCGGCGGCTCGGCCGCAGCTTGCGGGAGGTGAAGATACGTGGCCCTCGCACGTTGTCAGCAGCGTTGCGGGGAGGGGGCTTTTTTTTCTTTTTTCTTCCCCTCTTTTTTTTAACGTTCGTAGGAAATTGGCCTTGGTAATTGAGTTTCTACAGAGCAAAATCCAATCGCCGAGGGTCACGGATGGGTGAGCTGGAGTCGCGCGCTGTAGGCTGAGCCTCTTGCGGCTCGTTGGGCTCTTCCACACATCGATGGTGCCTTGGGGGTGCAACAGCAGCTCCCTGGGATCCCCCTGCTGCCACGGGCCTGGTTTTGGGATGCTCTACCCTGTGGAAACGGCTCTGCAAAGGGCACTTTGCGCTTGAGGCGTTTTGGGTGGTCGTGGTCTTGTTTGATGTTCACCCATGTGCTCCTGCTTGGGAACAACATCCAGGGTCCTGCTCCATCCAGGGGAGATGGGGCAGAGGGTCTCTTGCTCTGGGGGCTGAGAGGGAGATGGTTCCTCCAGGGGCGGCAGGAGATGGTTGCAGAGATGGCCGGGGAGGAGAAGACAGACACGGAGGGCGTCACAAGCACAAATTCTAAAAAAATGTCCTAAAGACCAAACTCTGAGGGATGACCTGCTGCTTGGTGCCACTTGAGACGGGCAGCAGTGCCCTCCTGCCTCCGAATCTGCAGTCTGAAAACTCTAACTTTAGGAAATTACAAGTTGGAACTTGCTAGCACTGGCAGTTTGGTGTAAAACGCTCTGTGCTGCCGGCTACGATGACAGGCGGCGATAAACTGCTGCTGGATGGTGATATGGGTTCCAGTAATGCTTTTTTTTTCTTTTTTTTTTTTTTTAAAAAAAAGAAATTACTTGGGTTTTAATGCAAACTTTTAACTTCTTTATGCTCTCCTTTATGGGCTCTCTTTTTCTTTAAAGACCTGAGTCTGTTTGGATTCAGCATTCTTGGGGTATAAAGAGCGCGCCAGGGTTTTACTGGGCTGAAGTGCAGTTTTTGCTTCTCTGAAAAACACAAGGATCTTGTTTGAGTGTCTTTATAGCCAGTTGGCTGGAAGTAGTCTTTTACTAGGGAGCTCTTTTTTCTTTTTTTTCCCATTTTTTTTAAAGGTAACTTTGCTCTGTGGAAGATTAAAGAGCGAGCAGACTCGCTCAGCTCCGGTGGGTGCTATTAGAGGGAAATCCATTAGGAATAGGGTGAGACTTCCCATTTGCAGCAGAAGGAGTGGGGGGAGATACCGGGAAGCCTCTCTGCACCTCCTTGGCCTGGTCCTATGCAAGAGGACAGGGCATTGACGTGACCAAGGAGAGCAGAGCAATTATAACCCAATGGAAAGTAGCTTCCAAGTAGCTTCCCTGCTATTTAAGGCTGGACTAGGATAAAGGTAGACTCTTAAAAACACGGTGGCTGCTGTGTAGCGACTATAGGAGTTAGGACCAGCACAATTCCTTGCTGTCTGCTGCTTGTGTGCTTTAAAGTGCAGCATCCATGGATTTTGGACGGGCATAGGATGCCCTTGGTGGGAGCAGAGTTTGCCCCGTGCAGGATCGCAGCAGCGATGGGAGCGCCCGAATAACCCGGCCGTATTGGGCCACCGATGTTTGGTCTGAAGCAGAGCAAACAAAAACTCCTGATTTTTTGGCTTGGTTCAGACGCAAGGGCAAAGGTGCCACTGGCACTTGCGCTTTGCTGCTTCCCGGTAATGGGGGAAATGGCTTTGATAGCTTGATAGTGTCTGCTAATAATTCAGCGCTGTTTACATAATAATTGTGGTTAGCGTTCATTAGCCTCATAATGAGAGCTGCTTGGTTTTTAGCACGCTCGTTTGCTGGTGCAGTTTTACACGCTCCTCCTTTGACCTCCCTTCCCTGCTCGAAAGCACCTGAAAGCTGCAAATTGCAAGTCCAAGGAAGGTCTGCATCATCCGAACAACTTCTGGAGGCTGCAGGTTGTGTTGTGGAGCCCAGCAGCTTGCGCACGGAGCAGCTTTCCCAGCCGATTTGTAGGATTTCTCTGCAGAGGTTTCAGCCTTGCACCAGAACGCCCTTGGTTTGAGCTGTCATCAAGGAAGGAAGTTACTGGTGGGTCTCATCAGTGCATCTCATCAGGGCATCCTCGCTGCTGGTTGCTCACATGCATCCTGAGCAGGGTCTGAGCACGTGGGGCTGCTGCGGGGATGCAGGGCTGGATTGCTGTCCCTGCCCGGATCATTCTGGAGGCTGGAGTCAGTGTCCTGGAGCCAGCGGCGGGAGCAGCGCTGCTAGAAACAGCAGCTCCGAAGGGCAGCGCCTTGTGCAGGTCTCCTATTAAATAAATAATTTCCCCTGAAGGAAAATACATTAGCTTGAGTGGTACCATTATTATTATTTTTTATGTATTTTTTATTTTTAGCGTGATAGTGCTGACCCCTGCCCCGGTGCCTGAGCGGATTGGGATGAATCCCCAGCAGTTCTGCAGGGCAGCAGCTGGGAGAATGAGGGAAATGCCTTTTTCTTCCGAAATATGCTTGGAGGGATTCGTTGAGAAGCTTTTATTTATCTGTGTTTCTTCTTCTTTCTCCCTTCTTTTTCCTCCATCAGTTCAGGTCTGCCTCATCCTCTCCCTGGTCCCGCTTCTCCGTGGCCGCTTTCCGATGCCTCCGCGTGGGCCGTGGAGATGCCCAGATCCCTGCGGCTGGGCAGCAGCTAATAAAAGTTGGGAGAACAGGAGAACAGAGCTCCCCACTTTAATAAAGGCCCTTCTATACTAGAAGGCGGACTTTGTCACGACACCCGGGCGGCCCCTGAGAACAGCCGGCCTTTTCAGGGCTTTTCCACAGCCCCGCAGCCGTTCCTGGGAATATTCCCAGCGCGCTGCCGCTCCAAACCGGAGCTCCATCTGCTTTTAAAACACAGCGTGCCCATGGGCGGGAATGGTCGGCGACTCGACGCGCTGCCGCAACCCGGGAATTGCGGAAACGGAGAGTGCAGTTTTCCTGCGAACTCCGCAGGAAGCGCCGGGATCGCCGTGGAGAGCGAGGGTTAATTTCTAGATCCCCAAATCCGTGCAGGAGGTTAAGCGACGCTTCCGCCGTGTTGATGAATTATGGCTTTAAAATATTTGCATTCTTTCCTGAAAGATTTAGGAATAATTATATAGCACTCAGGGGCAAGGCTTTGCCAGATAAACTTAACAACTCTATAATTTGTACTCGAGGCAGGGTTTCCTGTAAACGATAGCTTTGTTTAATTTTACAATACTGCTTCCAAATGTTTGCTGCTTACGGATTGCCAGCTAAACTGGCCTTGTGAAGCTGGAAGAGCATTTATTTGTTTGTTCCTGCAGATAGCAAAAGCTGCGGAATTGGGCCCAATTTGTCATCTTGTTTAAAGCTTCTGGCTATCCTCTTCCGTGCAGGTTTGCTGGGGCGAGAGCAGTTTTCCCACTTAATGTCTGAAATCCCGGAGCTGCTCTAGGATCTCCTCCCGCTCCGCGTTTTTCTCCCGCGTTTCAGCGCACATACTTTATTTCCATTACTCAAAGCCGGAGTCATGCATAGCTGCAGCCAAAGACACTTCAGCAGCTCTAGGGATAACAAGATAGCTGACAGACTGGAATGCGGATTTATCAGGGGTAAAAACTGGCAGAATTCCTCATTTCTGATTCTTCTTCTTAAATAGGCCCTTCATGCTCCTGCCGCGTGAGTCCCCAGCGAGTTTTAACCCTTTGTGCTCCCCTTGGAGAACCCAGGAGCTGCTCGGGCATCTCCTGTGATTGCACTGCTCCGTCTCAGTGCTTTTTTGTAACCGTGAATCTTTTCCAGAACTGTGTTCAATGGGTTTTTATTTTAAAGCACGGACCTTTGCACCAGATGTGTGGGTGAACGACCACAAAATGTAAATTTTACTGCATGTTGCCTTTGGACAGGCAGTTTGAAAGACTACCGGGCAGTTAACACAGGAGGCTTGTGCCGTGAAATCTGCTTTCTTGGGATTCGGTTCCTGTTAATGTCTTTTGGAGCAGATCGTTTTAGTGACCTCCGTTGTGTTCTCATGCAGACCTACATTTGCAGTGCTTCTGTAGGACCTGGAAATAGGTGCAGTGCTATGAAAAATGGGTCATCTTCGACACCCTGGTCATATATTTTAGTATAATACGTGTGTTCTGATATCCCGATCCACTGAGCCTTTTTGCTTAGGAAGCAAGATATAACCCAAGAACCAGATGTGCAAGTTAAATAAAATGCTGCAGCGGAGGGAGACGGGTGCAGAAGACAGGTCAAGCTGGTTAGTTAAGAGCTAAAAGTTAAATTTTAACTTTGGAGAATTTTCGAGGTCTCGGTGCAGCGAGACCCGGGTGCAGGGTCCAATCTGCCGTCCCGTTTTAAGGGTGGGTCGGTCTATTTGGAGCTAGTGGTTGTTCCTGCGGTTGCGCTTCTCGCCCGAAGGAGAGGAATGAGGAGAATTTCACTCTTCCTTCAAGGAGCAAAGGGATTGCAAAACACTTTGTTTTGGAAAACAAATGTCATTGTGTGAAAATAGCACGAGCCCCAGGCAGGACTTGGGTCGCAGCCCGTGGTCCTGGCCGTGCCGGAGCCCTGCGGTGCCGCGGGCACCTCTGCCCCGCGTGGCACTTTGGCCTGGCCCTGACGAGCCTCCCCGCTGCGGGGACTTCTCTCTTTTCCTTTCTTTTTTTAGCTGCAAACTTTTTATAGACTGTTTTTCCCTGCAGGAGAGGGGCCGTACGCCGGAGCGCCGCTTGTGCGGGGATGTCACGGCTGCTAAGTGCATCAGATGGCTCAAATAGGTGCCTTAAACTGTCCCCAGATGCCACGTGGGTGGCCTGGCGTTGCCCCTTTGCCCAATGTCCCTTTGCTGCCGCCTTGGCATCGCTCCCCGATTCACCCTGCAGCCCGGGCGGGAGTGACAAAGTCCTGGTTGGTGTCGAGCAGCATCTTGGCTCCTGCTGCAAGGAGCAGGCGGCTTTTCCAGGAAACCCGTGTCCACCGGCACTGCACGGGGGAGCCGAGAGCAGCCCCGTGTCCGGGTGGCTCCGTGGGGACAGCGGCTCCGAGACCGCGCGGTCGGTGCCCTTGGTCCGGGGCCCGCTCTGGAAGGACTTTGCTTGAGCAAACTGTGCTGTGGAGCAGAATCTGCCTGGCAAATTGTTGATTTGGGGATTGATCTATGCCAGGGGGAGCAGGAGGAGATAGCGACAGGTTTCACCGATGAGCAGAGCCACCCGCTGCCACGTCACGGGGGACAAAAAGGGGACGAGGGGGAGGAATTCTCAATTTTGTGATATCCTTATGGAGGGCTTCCCTTCCCCTCGCTTCCCTCCTCGTTCTCGCCTCTTCCACGGTAGATTAAGCCTCTCTGTCTTGCCTTTTCCGCAAATACTGGCAGCCCTCTGGCCCAGGCTGGGGAATAAATATATTAGGAGTCTGTTCCATCCAGGGCTGGCTCCTCTCACATAGGTTGCATTATGCTGGCTGAGCACAGTGAAGGGCTTGTGCGGAGCCTGGATCGCTTGCGGAGCAGATGCCCAGTCCGACGGAGAAGTAATGTTGGTGGGAGGAGCAGGCAGGGGCTCCAAATAACATATTTTATTTTATTTTATTTTATTTTATTTTATTTTATTTTATTTTATTTTATTTTATTTTTTTACTTCAAGATATAAATCTTATTTGCAAACTGCTGCTGTCTGAGCTTTGAGGTGATGTTTGAGGGGAGATGAAGATCCCCAGGGAACAAGATGGGAAGGGAGCNAAAATCTTATTTGCAAACTCTGCTGCTGTCTGAGCTCCGAGGTGGTTTGTTTGAGGGGAGATGAAGCTCCCCAGGGAACAAGATGGGAAGGGAGCAGCCTCTGCAGCCCCTTGTCCTCAGGGGGCTGGGAAAATGATAGTTCCTCCAGGGGATGGATGGAGCGAGTCCTGCTTGCTCTCCTGTCCTGGAGCAGCTGCTCCAAGTGTCTGTTCCCCCAAAAAATAAAATAATGGGATTCCTGAGGGTCTAAAGGCATTTGTGGCGGGCGGCAGGGGCTCTCCTGCGGCGGAGGCTCCGCTGATGGGATGATTTTGTGCTTCCCGGCTCGGAGCGCTGCACAAAGGCCCAATTTGAGGGCATTTCAAAGGGCTCGGGAATGTCGCACCTTGGGCGTTTTGGCGCTCCGGGCGCTAGACTTGCCCGTCTCCGATTGCAGGGCCTGTTTGCCTTTCTCCCGGCGACGCGCTGGGCTCAGCCCCGCGCGTTTTTTGGAGGTTTGTCATATTTACACTAGCAGTTCTCAGAAAGTTCAGCAGAAAAGCAGCTTTTCTTCCAGGAAAAAGCCAGGACCCGCTAATGTGTGCGCTTTGTGTATAAAGTTGCCTTTCTCTGCTTATAAACAGTGGCCCTGGGATGGATGTGCGGGAGGAGCTGTTTAGATTTGGGCCTGACCCACCTCCTCATTCCAGGGCCATCTCTCCCTTTGAGCAAACCGCCCTTCCCCAGGTTTCCCCACCGTGCGTGGGGCCACTTTTAAACCTTTAAAAACTGGCAAACCAGGTCAAATAGTGGTGTCCTGCTGCAGGCAGCGGCATCTGTTGGTTTTTGTTCTTTTTTTTCCTATATATTATATGCATGAGTTGCTCATTAACTTCCCTTGGGTCTTTCCTGCTTTGACCTTCGGAGGTTTATTGAGGGTAAACGGAAGGAGATTGGAAGTTGCCGCGTGTGGATGTTGGATGGATCCGGGATGAGGGTATCTCCAGCTTGGCAGGGTGTGGAAATGGCACATTTTCTGGGAATTTCCACCTCTATGAAGCTGACCTGGGTGCTGCTTGTGTTCCTGGTCTCCGTGCGGATCCTGTCCAGGCAGCAGGAACATGAGCAACTTCTGAGTCATCCTTGGGCTGATCACTGTCCCAGGCCGGTTTTGTTACCAGGATCTGATAACCATGGAGTCCATCCCCTGAGGTCCCAATTGCTAAATCTGACCTCAAGAATTACATGCGCATGCATGTGGTGGTGGAAGAGGAGGTGTGAAGACACAGCTCTGCTCGCCATCCCTTCCCAACTCCCTCTTTGGGCTGTTTTCCCAAGCAGGGCTTTTGTCAGATTTAAGTCAGCTAATTATTTTTGAAGTCCCCTTAATTGGTGCCTCTCCCTGGTCTAGCTGAAGTTGGGAAGCTGCTTCTGAAGTCACAAGAGGAGGGAAGATGTGGGGTGAGGAGAGATGCTCCATGTGGTCGCAGTGCTGCTGGTAGAGCAAGGGAAACTCAACCTGTTTTGAGAGCAAAGTTGAACAACAGGAGGTTCCTGGCCAAAATGTTGGGTCCAAAGCTTGGGCGAGGGCTAGGTCTGGCTTTGGATAAGCTCCAGGTCTTGCTTTGTGTGAGACCAAGCACTAGACCAAATGCTTGGCAGTCCCTTTGGCTACCAAAAGTGTGTCTCTATGGCTAAGAAAATCAGAATTCCACTTGTAACCAAAATATCTCTTATGCCTGGCCTTGGATGTGGTGTTGGACTGAATTTTATTTTTAAGCAAATAAAACTTTTGGCTGTTTTTTTATGCAGATACCCCTCTGGTTCTCACAGTGTCTAAGAGCGCCCAGACACTTGGAGATCTGTCCACAAACTGCACATTAAAGGCTCCGCAGCAGCTGAGCTGTCTTGCGAAGTGTGGATGCAAAATAAGTTTTTTGCAGGAAAATGTGGCCTTTTTGGTGCATCTTTTCCCAGAGTCTTCTAACCTGCTGTAAGTTTGGAAGTTCTCACACTGTAATTCTGCAAATCAAGCTGTGGAGGAAGCGGAAGGGGTTATTAATGTATTTTTTTATTATTATTTTTTTCCAAAGATAGAGACAGCTGCGTAGTAGTATTGACATGTGGAAGCGTTTGTGGCTGCTTGCGACAAACGGCACAGAGTGGATGGCTGCTCTGTGACCGTTCCGTGCCGGTCCCTTGGTTTGAACATCTCTACAAATCCCAGTCGTAACAAAGCACATTGTAAAAATGGATACATATTTCTTTGGTTTAAAAAGAAGGAAAAAAAACCCAAACCCAAACACGCACAACCTAGGAAAAGTTTGGTGCATATGTGAAACAAAGGCATCAGCATTTGCTTGTCAGAGCTAATAAAGTTTGCTTGGATCTTAATTTTTCTGCTTGATTTCACGAAGTAATTGAAACTTCCTTTTTGCTGCAAGACCCCTCTTTTTTTTTTCTTTTTTTTTTCTCCTTTTTTTTTTTTTCTTTAAAGAACTTGTCTTAAAAGAACATCTTTTGGTCAGTGAGTTCAGGGAATTTTGGTGAGGCAGGCGCAGTTCGAGCCCGCCGAGCGAGTGGTCACTCGAAGCTTCCAGGGCAAATGACTTGCGTCTGCAAGTCATTTCTGCAAGCTGCAAACCCCCCTAGACCAAATAAACCTTGAACTCGAGGTTTTATGGGAGCTTTTGAGCATGTAAGCGAAGCTTTTGTAATCACAGTGATCTGATACTTTTTTTTTTAAGAAGGTTCCTGTAAAAAAAATAGTAGCTCTAGTGATAAAGTGATAAAAACCCCATCTGGTGAACTGGGTTTGCTACCTGGGCAGGAGGCAAACGGCGGCTGTCGGACCGCAGGGACGTCCTTTTGGACCATCCTCGAGGGGATTTTCGCGAGTGGTTCCAGTTGTGCCGTGTTCTGCCGTGTCCTTCGCCTCTTGTGCAGCGCAGCCCGTGGGGCTGGGGAGGTTGGAGAGAGGAGGGGGCCGCGTAATGGAAAGCAAACAAACAGCGGAGCCGAAAAAAGCAACATAAAACAGCAACCCCAAAGCCGCAAATAGAAACCAGATCCGCCAGATTGATTAGCTCCAATTTGTTTATTTGAAGTACCAAAAGTTAGCATCGTCGCTCTTTTGGGGTGTCTCTCGGCGCTGGCAATATGTTAACCATGTGTTTTTAAACACTCTTGGTTTTAAGGAAGGATTATTTGGGGGAGGGCGGTGGTTTTTATTGCTTAAACTTTAAGCTGGAAGGAGCGTGGCCAACTGCAAGGAGGAGGTTGCAGCCTGGACATGCAGGTGCTGATCGCGCTCTGCAAAACTCGGGTTTCACGGGTTTTCCTTGGGTGTGTTAAAGAGGATCGAGTGTTTCTTGTAACTGCTGGGACCTTTTACTGTTAACTTTTTTTCCACTACTTTGCTGGAAGTGAGTTTAAGAATAATGACGCACTTAGAAGCTTTAAGATCGAGTGGAGACCCCAAGGGAGTTGTGATGAGGTCTTCTCGCTTTTGGTTTTAAGGATGTTTTGGACTGGAAGATGCTCCTTGCCTTCCACTAATGAGTCAGTGAGGTAGCTGTAAGGTTTTTAGCTGTAAAATCTTTCAGATTTGGGTGAAACTCTGGCATACTCCCAGAATTATAATTTCAGCCTACTGTCTGTTGGCCCTTAAGTCAGTTGAGTTTAAATGCATTGATTGTGCTTGAAATTCCGAGGGTGAATTTTTTTGTGTAATATTTGCATTTTAGGAAGGTTTTGCTGGGCAAAGCAGCCGTTTCTCACCCTTGTTGCCCTTCCTGCTCCGATGCCACCTTTGTGCAGCGCTGTTGGAGGCGGCGAAGCCTCCCCCAACGCCGGTCTCGAGTTCTCTTTGCTCAGGCACGTGTTTATCTTTAAGCAAAGGCTTGGGTAAACTTCCAAAATAAATGAACGCCATTAATTGGACTCAGCTTTCCTTTGGAGGAGGCTTTCTGGAGTGACACAAACACCATAAATACGGAAGCAGCTGGATTTTGGGATGAAGTTTTCATAACTGCCTCCTAAAACAGTGTTGGGCAGCGTTTCCTCCAAGTGAATCCTCATTCCCCTTCCCATCGGGCTCGTGCTCTTGGTTCACGTCTGCCTTAGTGATTAATAACTAACGGGTGAGGGTGGAGGAGCCCGGGAGCATCGCGCTCCGGCGGGAATGAGAGGTCGGGAGCTCGGAGGCTCCGCGGGGTCACAACCCTCCAGGCAGGAGCCGGCGCTTCCACAGCCCCCGCCTGACCGCGTGGAGGAATGCGGTAACAGGATTTAAAGGCAACATACAGAACTAACGGGGATTAAGGCTAATTGTTTGCCCCGATTCGGCGAGGAACGGCAGGATGTGGCTAGGAGGGAAATAGTCTTTTTTTTTTTTTTTTTTCCCCTCAAAAAGTAAAATCCAGCGTTTATGTGCTCCGTGTTGTGCAGGCTTGGGTGGTTCCATGTGAAAAATGGAAAATTGTGAGTTGGAAGAAAATAAAAAAAATATTTTAAAAATAAAAAAGTAATTTTGAGTTCTTCCTTAAAGGCTTCAAGCCCGTGGAAGCGAATACTTCTGCAGTTGGTGAGGAACTTTGTGTAAGCTGATGATTCTCACCATGTCTGTGCTCTGTTCTTGCTGGCGTTGCAGAATTGCCACTTTGGGCAGTGAAATGATGTCCTTCCACTGCGCTCCGTGTGTCCGCTCAGTTAATAGTGACGGGAGCTCTTTTGCAGGAGGCCTCCCTGTGCCGCTGGTTTTGCTTTGGGAAGTTGCGGTGATGGTGCTTATCTTCCCTTGAAGCTCAGGCTTCTTGCAGAAAAACCACAAGTTGTTCTTGAGCTTAAATAAGGGGGATTTGGGGAGTGGAGGCCCTTGGAGTTCATTCCTGGTGAGCTGGAGTCTTGTGGGACTTTGATTAGAGTAAAATGTGCAGCAAGTGTGACCCGAGGGACATGGGCCGGAGTGTCAGCTGGTTTATTCCTGTGCTTTTTGGAAGATTTGTTCCTGCTTTGGAAGTTCAGCTGGGCCAGATGGAAGGGCAGAGGGACAAGGTGCTTTGGTGCAGCAGGAGGTGGATGGGGCCGGCAGGATCGTCCTCCTGGCTGATGAAGTCCAGGTGACGGGAGGGACGGGGCACAGGACGCAGCTCTGAAGGATCAGGGTTGAATCAGGAAGGATCAGGGTGAACATTGATCCCTTCTCCATCAGGATTGAAGGGAAAATTGCACCCAGTTGTTCCCAATTAAACTCTACTACCTGGGCCAAGCTCCCACCCCTGGAGAAGGGCGGATGGAGACGTTCGTGGGCTGAGCCTGCCCCGTTCCTGGAGGGTTTGCAGGGGAGGGACCGTCCCCTCCTTGGTGCTGATGGGGGACAAGCTTGAGTGCCCCTTCCCTGCAGAAACCCTCGTTCCAAACTGACAGCCCAATTAGCGGCCGGGTTTTAATCCTTCCCGTGCTGGGAGAAGGCAATTAGGGGGTTGCGGTTAGATAGTCCCTGCTCGCCTTGGCTCTCCTCGCTGCCTGTCTGCCGGGCTCCAGACGTGGGTTCGTTACCGAAACCACTCATTATTCCACTCGGTGATGAGGGAGGGTGATTCCTGCCGCCTCTCGGATCCGTCCGCGGCTGCTCACGCACCGGGTTACGGGGCGATGCTCACGCGTGGTGATTTGCAGGTGTAGACGGGCAACGTGCCCGAGAGTTCAGCCTTTTCTTGGCCCCTTGGTTTTAACCACTTCTCCTCAGGAGCCCTTTTGTATCTTGAAAGATCTCTGAGGGCTGAGGCAGGGCAGAGTGTGTGATCTCCTGGCACGAGCACCCTGATAGACATAGCTGGATGTTGCCACACTTGAAGCTTTTGCATCTCTTTCTGTTTTCAGCTGTGAGAAATTGCAATTCTTGCCCCAGCAGCTGCAAGCGAGAGATGCTCCTACAAATCAAGGCAGTTTTCCTTGCTTTTCCCTTGTCCTCCAACAAGTAAAAGGTGAATCGGGGGAATCCTGGGCTGTGCAGCGAGCCCTTCCTCATCCTCCACGACCAAGACGAGCCCTGCTGAAGGCAGGGGGGAGGATGGAGAACGTCACTATGGATGGAGAAAATCACCTGGCTGCTCTCCAGATATTTGCGTATTTGTACCTTATCCTTCAATGCCGTTGTTTGCAGTCTGCAATTCCTTTAATTTTATTTTAAGCTGAAAACAGGAAATTGTGGCTGAATTTCATGAGCTTTGTTGCTTATTTAAGGAATTAAAAACATGTTTTTTGTTGTTTGTTTTCGCTTGGGTCATAGCTGCCAATTTAAATGGTGCTGTTATTATTTTTGTTCTTGTCAGTGCGTTTTAACACATGGGAATGTTATCCCCCATTGCACGAGACGCCCCTTTGCCTGCTTTGCTTTTGCAAGTGGGGAAACTTCTGTGCATTGAAGCCCACAGGCAGCTGATGGCATCAAAATAGTAGCCAGAAAAATGCATTTGGAGGCGTTTATCACATGGACAATGAGTTTATAGGGTTGTGCAGCCCTTAGCCAGGGAGATCTTCATCAGGAAGTCTCCAATAAAAAAAATAAAATAAATAATATTTCCCTCCCTTTTTTTAATGAAGTCTGGCCATAAGGGCTGCAGGACCACAAAACACGTCTGAGGCCAGGAAAGCCGTGACTTGCAGCCGATGACTCGTCCTCTGGCACGGTTAGGTGAGGTTGGATGCGTTTCACAGGCAACCATTAATGCATCGACACTAGAATCATTTATGTTTATTTAAAATACACGTATTGCTGATGTTTTCTTCCTGTTTTCCTTGCCTGACCTCGGGTGGTACTTTTCTGAGCAGGCTGGGTCCCAGGAACAGCGTGAAGGGAAGGTCTGAGGATGGAAAAATACCCTAGTTTCAATGACTGTGTGTGTAGCAAAATCCATTTTGGTTAAAGCTTTTTTTTTTTTTTTTGGCAAATATCCCTAAGACTTTTGGGAAAAAAAATCTGTTTTTTTGGTTTTGTTTACCTTTTTTTTTCATGGGGAATTTGAGGGGAAAAAGAAGCCCCTCAAAGAAAGTAACTGTGGCTCAGCCAGATCTTCTCTCTTTACTATTCCTTCTGCCTGAGGCTTTAGTAATTCTGTGTATTTGCTGTTCCCAGTGGGTTTTTTTCTTTAATTATATGAGATTATACCCGGTATTGTTTTGGGTTACTTTTATAAAAGCTCGTAGACAAATGCCATTTCTTTTGCATTGTGAAGTACAATCATTGACCATAAGTATTCTTTAATGGATTTTTATCTTGATGATTTTATTTTTGTCTCTCCATGTGCTCAGAATTATTGACTCAAAGCCTCTGCCTCCGAATGGTTTTGGGGACGGGTGGAGGATGGTGTGGGTTCCTCTGCCTCCCTCCGTCATCCCGGAGATGGGTCTCTGGGTGCTTGGGGATGCCCTTCTGCTCACAAGGGAAGTAAGAGAGGAGAGGGAAAAAATAGAGAGAAAAAAAGATTATTTTCGGCAAAAATTGTCTGTTCTATAACGCTTGGGCCAAGCATGCAGATATGCAGTGCAAAAGCTGTTGCAGGCCTGAAGAGCTCAGTGGTGATGAAAAGGATTTGTGAATCCTAAGATCTCACTCAGTGCACAGAGGGTTTTTTTTGGGGGGGTTGCTTTTTAGTATTTTGCAAAACAAATAAACATTTGGTTTTCATTGAAGGGCCCAGACCTAGCTAGAGCCAAGGAGAATCCTGTGGATAACCAGATCTATTTTGCTATCTGGACTTGCAGCACATGTAATGGGTTTAATTGTTTAGTTTTTTTTTTTTTCCTAGCTTTATTTGTGTTATTCAAGTCTTTGCATGGTTTCTCCCTCTTTTGATGTTGGTGCAAATGTGTTATCTTAATCTATCTTCATCTACCTGTCTTGTGCTTTGTGTGCCACTAATTAAGCCAATATCCCATGTGCTAGAAGGAAGGAAGAGCTCCCTCGCAGCAAAGTTTTCCAGGGTGTAAAACCTTGTGGAATTCAGGATACCTTATCGGAGAGGAAGTTGTTGCCTTGTGCCTTGGTTTGGATGATGCATCCGAACCCGTCTTGCTCTAAAGTGTGGCTAAGTTCTGTGTTTTCCTTCCAGTTTTTGGGTCTGCCGGCAGTGGAGGTTGACATTGGGAAAGAGTCCAGTGGGAAGGTGCCTTGATTAACTGGGGATATTCCTGGCTCTGTCCACTGTTTTGGAGCAGCAGGTTGAGCTGGGAACGTGTAACGAGGTTCATCTGGTCTCTCCTGTGTCCAAGTGAGGTCCCCAAACCACTCGTGGTGACCTCAGGGGTAGCATTTGCCCAGATGTGGTCATGTGTGGATGTGTCTCTTGGTGGATCAGTGTCATCAGGCTGCAAGACAAGCCCCGTGGTTGTACTTTGGGCTGGAATGAGTGCAAGGCAGGGCTGCCTCTTTGTCCTAAGTTGCTCTTTCCAGAAGAAGAAGAAGGGAAAAAAAAGGTTTCTAATGTGCATTTGGCTTAATGTGCACACATGGATATAAATCTCTCTTGTTCTCTTCGGCCCCGGACTCTCTCGGCAGTAAATTTATGAACCCAAAGCTGTCAGCAAAGCAAAATGGAAAAATAAAAGCCAGACAGACTTTGGTTGTGTACGATATTTTAAGTAACTGGAGGTGCTCGCTGTGGAAATAATTAGGATTATTTGTTGTGTGGAAGGGAGGAATGCCGCGGAGGTATTGTGCGCTCCGCAGCTCCCGGCCTGCAAGATGGATTAGCAGCTGAGTTAACAGATGCAGTAAAGCTTGACTGAAAATAGTTCACTGTTGTTAAGCGTAGGTGAAAGGGCTTTGGTTGGGGTATCAAAGGGTGTATTTGACTGCTTGACAGGTTTGCAAAAAATTGTTTCGATATTATAAACTTTCTCCGTGAGCCTGGGGAATTTTTCTGTACCATTAGAGTAATAGGCAAAAAAATCCCAAAACATACAGTGATTAACAACCCAAGTGGAAGTACAGGGAGAAACAAGTGGCTTTAATATTAATAAGGCAAATAAACCATTTATATAAAATGGAAATGGAAAACAATGGGAAATGATCTGTACTTTGTGTCCAGTTGCGCAAAGCAGAGAGAAGAACTTCTCCCTGGAAATGTGTAGACTGGAAGCTGGGATTCAGGCTGGAAATAGCACTTAGTGCTTTGGAACACCTAGGGAGATGGGGCTGCTCATGTCTCAACTGGGACCGAGTCGCTCTTTCTTGCAGTGAACACGGCACAACTGGCTTATAAAAGGAAAACTCGGATAAGACGGGTCAACTAATGACTTGAATTTTGTTGCTCTTTCTGGGAAAAGGCGCATTCTCGAGCAGTGTGTGTATGAGAGGAGCTCGGAGAAGGCAGCAGGGTCACCCGAGAGCAGAGCTGGTGCTTCCTCCTTTTGCTATTTGCAACTCAGCATCATCTCCCCTGCAAAATGCGGGTATACCAGGATGCAGTCTGGGCTTCCCAGGGCTCTTCTTGAGGAGCTGAGCCCGCTCAGCTCATCCCGCAGCAACAAGAAGACCCAGTTCTGCAAAGAGAAGATCTGCAGCATCTCGGGTACCAGTAGAGGTGGCCGCGTTGGGTGGACGGTTGAGTTGATCACGAGCTTGTGCTGCTCTTGGTGCTCCCGCTGCCTCGTTAGCGCGGGCAGGGGCTGGGGTTTCTTGCCGTCTTTGTTGGGGGTTTCGCAAAGCCTCAGTAGCCCGTCAATTATAGATGATGGGTGGAAGCCTAATATTCTGTGATAATTAGAGCGCAAGTCTAGTGTGAAATTGGATTAGAGTCCGGCGTTGCAGCCCGGGATTCCTTTTGTAGTTGGTTTAGAGGAAGTCATAAAGCTCCTTTAAAGATGACACAAGGTGATGGGGGTTAAAGGAAAGGGTTAGAGCGTTTGAGTCTGAAATGATGTGCTGGGCCCGGAGCAATGTTTGTCTCCACGTGCTTCAGCATCCCTGCTTGCTGCAGGCTGCCTTCTCGTATTGGAAAAAAAGCCAACGGGAACATCTCAGACCTGCTTTTGGGCTGCTCTTTGGGTTGCAGTGAGGGACTAGCCTGGGTACAATAGTGTTTTAATGAATAGCAAACCAGCTATCCTCCAATTAACCTTCTCTGGAAAGCTTAGCTGATTCTGGAGCCTGATATGCTTAAAGTATGAACTTGGCCAAGTCCATAAGAATCTCCTGAGATGGCATGTGAGACTGGCAGTCCAGAAACAACATTTCAAAAAGTCTTCGAAGTTTGTTTGGTGAAGGGAGCTGCTGCTTAAGATACTGGAGTCCCTGACTCCAGTGCACACTTATTCATTTGATGAAACATGTTTTCCACCACATTGCAAAACAGGTACTTGATGTGGAAAAAAACTNCCAATTAACTTTTTCCTGAGAGCTTAGCTGGTTCTGCAGCCTGATAAAGTATGAACTTGGCCAAGTCCATAAGAATCTCCTGAGATGGCATGTGAGACTGGCAGTCCAGAAACAACATTTCAAAAAGTCTTCGAAGTTTGTTTGGTGAAGGGAGCTGCTGCTTAAGATACTGGAGTCCCTGATTTTGCACTGCACACTTATTCATTTGATGAAACATGTTTTCCACCACATTGCAAAGCAGGTACTTGATGTGGAAAAAAACTGAACCGTGCGTTCCTGGAGTCTGCTAAATGTGAGATTTCTGTAGCGCTTTAAACCACAAGTTTGCAAGGTTATTTCTCCGAGTGCACTTCATTAAATGTGCAAATGGTAACATCATGTCCCATTGCATTTCCACGTTGGAATCCCCACCTCTGTTTCAAAGAAACTTACTGTTAACTAGCCAAGGAGCAAGCTTCCTTTCTAACTTTGTTCTGACATTTCTTTCTATATGTTTAAAGGTAGTATAAAATAGAAAGTCGTGCTGTGACAGCACATGGGAAAGATCTGCGAGCCCATGTGCAGTTGCAGCTATGGTGTGCACATGCAGCAGATACTTCAAGTAGTTCTCTACTATTTAAGCTCTTTCTGCCATGCAGTTCCTGAAGTGATGACTGCAAACCCTGCAAACAATTCAATAAAAAAGTATGACTTGAAAGGAAGCTGTGGCAGAGTTATATTTTGCTGTGCTCGCATGGTGATAAATTATGAAAGCTGCAGAGTCTTTAACGCTCAGCAGTAGATGAAAAGTTGCCTTTGTATGGGCAGTGTTTGATGGGTTTGAACTCGGGGAAATAATTATTGCCGAATGTGTCCTTGACAGTGAGCACGCACCACGAGTGTTCTGTATATAGTATGCTTATACGTTAGATATCTGATTAAGTGGACCTAAATACTGGCGTTACTAACTCCTTTTCCTTGCAAGAATTCACTGACAGTAGGAAAAATCTAGGGCTACCATCTTTGATCTTATCTCTAGCTTAGATTTTCTTTTTCTTTCTTTTTTTTTTTTTTTTTTTTTCTGTGTAAATAACCAGTTCATGCTCGTGTGGACCACTGGCCACGGTTGCTTTCCATATTCCATCCTTTTTAGTACTCGTGTGCCACAGNTCTGTAAATAACCAGTTCATGCTAGTGTGGACCACTGGCCACGGCTGCTTTCCATATTTCATCCTTTTTAGTACTCGTGTGCCACAGCTTTAGCACTGTTTTATTCCCACTATTACAAAATGAACTTCAGTTCTTTAACCATTCCCTGTTGGTTCTTCCTCAGTGGTGGCAGAAACCAACAGAAAAACAGCCCATGGTCCTAAAATGTCTCCTCTTCAACCCTGGGTAATATAGTGCATCCTCCCCAGCGCTCGATAGCAGGAGCTTGCAGGCTCCAGACAGAGCTAATTCTTGGTCAGAAGCCAAGACCACATAGTGCTGACATGACTGAGAAATATCTTCCATAATTAGATTGCTTGGTCATTCATTTCTGGATGTCTGAGTTGCATTTTGGAGCACAATTTCTTAATGGCCAACCAAATAATAAATCAAGCGCGTGCAGATCCTGTCAATAGGGTTTGCCTTGGGTGGCTTTGCTTGTTCGCACTGGTGAAGCACCGGGCAAGTCGGAGACTAAAGGGGTCCAAGAAATGCATTTTTGCTTTGTAACGTTAGGTCCTGACCCAACACCGATATTTCTTTATCAATAAATAAATTGGAGCACTTGTTGGAAATTGCTGCTTGGGGATTGTAAGATATTGTGGATTACCTCAGAAGTGTTTACAAAATACGGCAAAGAAAAGAAATCTCATTATCAGTAGGTCTGGATTTGCCAAGTAGGGTAGATGTCTACCCTTCCAACACAAAAGAACTAGATGTATGTAAATTAAAACCACTAAAGGAAGGAATACATGTAGAAAAAGGCTAGTGAAATCACAAAATGCCTCTCAAGTAGAACATTTTCAACATAGTCCTCTTCCCTGCAAAACAATAAATTAGAAAGGACTATTTCAAGTGTTTTGAAATTAAATGATTCTGACAACTCAAAACTAGCTGTTACTCTAGCTGTAATTATCACTTTGCTGCTGTTTATTTGCTTTCCATTGTGTCAAAGAGCCTTAGCCCTGCACCCGCATCCCAGGAAAGAGTTTCCAAGTGAAATAAAGCAGTTTCTCCTAGGAGCATTAGCTGCTCTTTGCTTGCTAGAAGGGCAGGTTTGTTTAGGAATGCTCAGGCTTCCTGCTCTGTATGGGATCTCTATTGCTCTGTCGTGCTATGACTGTGTTGGCCTCCTAGTTTTCTGTGCACTTGCTGAATTATTAGCTGAAGTGTGTGTGTGTGCACATATATATAGATATATAGATGGAGAGATACTTAGCTCAGCCCTGCTGTGCACTCGTGATGGGTTGCACAGTGCTGTGGGCAATGCTGCATTTGCAAGCTGCACTTGTGTGCACCGTGGAGGTGGATTTGGGGAGCAGAATCTGAACCCCATGTTCTCTTTCCCAACTTTCCTGACCCACCAGCCCAAGTGCTGCTGCAGCTGCAGGTCAGGGCTGCTTGGCTGCACGCCCGAGTCCTGGCTTAGCTCCATGTGGGCCTGCTCCTTCCCTTAGGAGAGAAAAAAACAAGGAGAAAGTCAGGTTTTCTGCATTTGCTGAAGCTGTCTTGGAGGAGCATTGCTTCCTGTAACAGTCTCTGAGCTCTTCATAACTCAAAAGTGGCAGACGGGGCTTGTGCAATAAATTAGTTGTGGCAGAATTATCTGTTGGTCAAAGTCTCTTTATTATGCCAAGGAAAACAAACAATCCCTGTAGCACAGAGGAGAATTGATTTAGGAGAAGAGGTCCTCAGGAATGCTATCTGTATATATTTGTATACATATTTTAATATATAATATATATATTTAAAAGATCCTGAAGCATCTGAGAGATACTAACGTGTTTAGGCTCGAAAATCATGCAAAGGGACGTGTGGGTTTGATAGCTGGGGCAGATAATGGTCGAGGAAATCAGATAGCTGCACGGGGCAGACGGAGCCGGGAGCACGTGTTCTTCGCAGGCACGTTTGGTTTTGCACGGGACAGAGTTTGCTTCGAAGCATTTTGGATGCTTTAGCAGGTGAGGTGGCTCCTCGGCATGAGGATGAGTCGCAACCTGAAGGGGTTCAGAGCTGCTCATCCCTCTGCAGTTCTCAGTGCGGGTCTTTGTGATCCTCCGCGGTATTTGGGGGTTATTGCTGACTTCCAGGGTGCGAGCAGGTAGGAAGGAGCCTTCCCTTCTCCATCTGTTTCCTCCAGCTGAAGATTACAGTTTGGCAATGGGATTTGTGAAATGGGAGGGAACGTAGCAGCTTACATGTAGGCTGTGTCATTTAAAAACACCATCTGACACGGAAGTTCGAGTTTCCCATCATAACCGGTTGTTTTGATCGTGTCTTCAGTGTTGACAAGGATTTGCACAACTTACCTAAGTTTGGACCGCTTTAGCATCGACCCATCTGCGTCCAACGTCGCCGCATTCAGTGGCGTGTTGGATAAACGAGTCGTAGATCCCTACACCCACCAGCCCCTCGAGGAGCATTTCACCAAAGGCACTAAAAAACAACAACTTCATCCTGTGCAGCAACAGGATGTTTAAAAGTGGATTATATAGGGCCAGATTCTGCGCCCAGATTCTCTGGCCGTTCTGGAGCAACTTGCCTGGGGCGAAATTGCGAGCAGAGTTTGGGCAGCAGCTGATGTTCAAAGCACTGAACTCACTGGTCACTTGGGAGAACATCTGGCTCTGTTGGTCCCCAAAGTTCAGCAGGCCTCTCAAACTGCTTCCCTGATAGAAACAATGTTTTAGGTATTAAAAATATTCTGTGCCTGTGATTTTTGAAGTGTTGCTGGCTGGTTTTGCTTCCAAAAATGCACATGAGCCACGGAAGGGTTGTGTCGTGCTTTACAAACTGTATTGCCAGGCAGGTTCTGATAGCCCTTTATGGCTGAATTGCTTCTCAGCAAACACAAGAACCTCTTAAATTTTAAAATGAAGTTGAGGTACACGCTACAGCACTTAGATTCCTCTGAGCAAGCAAACCTTGTGCAAACCTTGTAACCTCTATGAGAGTGTTGCCTTTCAGGGTGAAGGGAGAAAATCTGTCTGGATTCTCCAAAGCAAATGCCCAGTTTCACCCAGGATCATGATAGAAACTTGCAGACTAAGGAGCTGGGAAATGTAAAGCCTTTACGTAAGCAATTGCATAAAATTTTAATACCGGTGCGAACTGATTCTGCAAGAAGACTTTTCTGGTGATAATTGGAAGAGCGGGTGAAGAAGGATTTATTTGTGCAAAAAAACTTTGTGATTGATATTGTATCGTGTGTTGACTGAACAAATTGAAAGCAATTAAAGCACTTACCAAAAACTTCATAGAAGATTCTGTAATCCAGAGGTCGCTTGCTGGTTCTTCAGATTATGCTGAGCAAGATAAGTATCAGTTCACTCAATTTCTTAACTGAGTAAATAGGAGGGCACTTTTTAGCGTTCTTACGGATAGATCAAGTCATGGCATTTTTAGGTATATTATAATGTTCCTCTGTAGAATTAAGTTTTGATATGCAAGAGGCTAATCCAGTGCCCCTGGGAAAGGAAAATCTGGGTCAAGACGGTGCTGCTGGGTCCTCGAATCCCTGCACGGCGCAGTGTGACCCCTCTGCCGTGAAAAGGAGGAATTCTTTTGACTTGAGCTATTTTCTTTCCTTTTCAGGTGACCACTTGAAAGTCTGCTCGCAGGGCTACACATGCTGCTCGCAAGAAATGGAGGAGAAGTACAGTCAGCAGAGCAAACACGACTTCAGAAATGCTGTCGTAGAGCTCAGCAATCACCTACAAACAATGTTCAGCTCCCGATACAAGAAGTTTGATGGTAAGTGCAGAGATTCTGAACTTGTTCTCCTGTAGATTGAATGTAAATAACTCCCATGTTGTTGCTTTGTGCACAGTTGGTTTTGCTCTGCCTGCCCCCTTTGCTGGAGAGATTTATGACTCATGTCTTGTGGTGGTAAGGGTAGAAAGCAGCTAATTTTGCAATCCGGTGTGAGAGAAATATTTGCTGATTATGGCTGTTTGTTTCCCAAAGAGACAGATTTTTCTTTCTGGTTAATCTTTTGAAAATCCATTTTTCTATTAACGTAGATTGCAGTTGGTTTTGTTTGTGGATCCCTGCAGCGCGTGTAATTGTAGCGTGCCCATCTTTGCAGCCTTGATCCACAAAAATGCTGATCGTTCCCAGCGTGTTAGGAACTAACCGGATTTGTATCCATCCCACTCGGCCTGCAGGGCTGAGCAGAGCAGTAAATAAACACAGAACTCTTGGGCGCAGAGCTGGGGTTTGAGTGCGGTGCAGAGTCAAATGGAAAAAGTCTGGACTGATTTCCCATCACCTGAGTGATGCTAATTAGAGACTGATCAGAATCTCCTGAAATCTGCAGTTGTGTCCCGCCAGCTCCATCCCTGTAGGACAAGCTCAACTCATGGCCACGCTCCCACACCCTCTGGAATAGATAAAGCCATCGCTGTCCATCCCATGGCCAGCGCCATCCTTCCCTGGGAGCGTTGGTCCCTTCATCTTGCGAGCAGGTCAGGGTGATGCCCAGGCACCCGGTGCCGCAAGGACCCCGTGTCCGAGCTCCGTCTCTCACTTTGACAGAGCAGCTCTGTGTCCAGGCAGCTCCCGCGGATCTCTGCAAGCTCCTTGGATGCCCCTGCGTGTCCTGGTCGCTGCAGATTGCTCCCTGTCACTGCTGTCCCTGCTCCTGTGCATCCCCCAGTGGCTGAGTGACTTGGTGGCCCTATTATAGGGTGGGATGAGCAGGGTGTCAGGCTCTTGCTTGCCTTGTCCTTGGTGGCTGACGAGGTGAATAATCAAGTACCTGATGAAATAGATGGACCCTCATGGTCAAACTCTCATTCTGCTCATCCCGCTGTTTGGAAGCAGAGGTTGATTTCACTTCACAGTTCTCCAGACTTTTCCTTCTCCCTTGTTTTGTCATTGGTTCAATGCAGCTTTCTACTAAAAAACCGAAACTCTGTGCCTTAAATCTCCCACGCAGTTCCTGTATACTGCTGCAACAGGTAGCAGCCCTTTTTCAGAACAGATCAGCACTTGGGCGAGTGAAAAAAGTCCCTAAGTATGAAATTACAGTGAGTCAAAGTGAAATTACCCAATCATGTTGATAGCATCTAAATCTACCAGCTAAATATTTCCTTCTTCACCTCTGTTGTCTCTACCTGCTGGTTCACCAAAGGGGTGATAGAGAGAGAGCCGAAGTGTCTAGACTTGCAAGCTTAATAAGTGCCGCACAAGATGCTTAATGAAACCCAGCCTGTAGATAAGCCCTTTCAAAGAGACCAGCGGAGCAGCATCTGCTTCACCTTAAATGAACGAAGAGGCTCCCGGGGACGTTGCAGGGCCGACACGGAGCAGCGTTTGCCGCGGTGCCACCCCGACG
Source organism: Crypturellus undulatus (assembly GCA_013389825.1). Lineage (NCBI taxonomy): Eukaryota > Metazoa > Chordata > Aves > Tinamiformes > Tinamidae > Crypturellus > Crypturellus undulatus. Next base: position 23,985 of record VWPW01009999.1, read on the forward strand.
TGGCCGTAGCACCAGGGGTGTCTGGGCGCTCCTGCCATGGGAGACGACTGCAGGGCTGTGTGACGGCACGGGGATGCTAAACCGAGTTGGATGCCTGTCAAAGCACGAGGGTTTAGCACGGATACCCTTGGATAGGGAGCCTTGGAACAGCCCTTTCGTGTCTTCCTTCCACCAGCCCCGCGCAGCGCCCCGTGCCAAGCTCTGAACTTTGGCTCTTCTCATCTCGGGTTTGGGAGCTCTTGCGTGAAGGGTAGATCTGGAAAGGGGTGGTGTGATCCTGTTCCTGGAAGGTGGATTTGCTGTGCCCAGCCTCTCCCTGGGGGAAGTTCCTCTACCCCTTACAAAGTTAATGACGGAGAATTAGCAACCTCCTCAGCTCCTTCCAGATCCTAATGGCCCCATCTTTGAGCATTTCCTAATAGCAGATCTTCCTTGCTGCAGACAAAGCTGATTTCGGAGGTTTTTTTAATCATACCTGGAGCGAAAGCAGAGATGAACTGAGTCCTCCGTCGCTTACCAGGTGGAAGGCTTTTAACCACGACAGCCTCCTTTCCTCCGGTCTAGTCACCCCTAGACTAAGGACACCCAATTTGTTGGAGCAACGAGTGCTGTAGTTGGTGGCCAAGGTCTTTGGTGGGTCTGTAAGTGCTCTGGTGCTCGGGGTGAGTTGGCTCTGCCATGAACACTCGGAGGGGACGAGGCTGCATCCCCACGTCCCTCCTGTTCCTGCTTGTCACCCTTTTTGCTTTATACTCTGCAATGCTCTTGGCAGCCGACTCGGAGTGCTGTGCCCTAGACTCCCGGGGAGGTTTGGTTTGTTTGCTTGTTTGTTTTTTAAAGCCTGCTCTCCGCTGATGGCCAGTCCGCGGGGTGTTATTTCTGCCCTGCCATCCTGCTGCTCAGTCATCTGACCGGTTGTGTTCTGGTTTTGCCTTGGATGTTTGATCTCTCCTTGTCAAATACAACTCTTACAGCTTGCCATTTATTTATTTATTTTCCTGGCTTTCTGCCCCTACTATGTACCGGTTTTGCCTGTGCATTTCAGGCTTTGCGAATGTCCCTTCTATTCCTTCATCCAAGTCTTTAGTGCTAACCTTGGGTGGCACGGAGTCCTGGCAAGACCGACTAGAGATGCCACTTTGAGATGTCCTCCCAGTTTGAAGCCCTCTGGTGAATGTATTTTGGGTGTAACTGTGCATTTGGTGCACTCAAAACATAATTTCAGCCAACAGAAGTTAAGTAACTGGAAAAAGAAGATTGAGAGACTGGCCCATGAATGTGGTTGAAAGTCTTGGCAGTGGCTTTGGTGTCATTTGCCCAGCCTGGGGAGGGGGACGATCAAGGCCCACGTGTTTGTTTAGATGTTTCCTTCTAGAGCTCCAACTTTTCCTGGGTCCTTGCTCCCATTTTAACATTTGGAGACCCTTAAGACCGCCTCATTACTGCTTTCTAGTGGCAAAGTCCATTCAAATGTAAATAAAGCTGACAGAAAATGCCCCGTGCATCTTCCTCTCTTTAACAAGAAATCATCTAGACTACAAGGGGTGTAGATGGACTGAGTAGGTGAGTGATGGTAGAGACGTAAATTTGCTGAACTAAACCAGTCTCTCAGCACGTGGATGGATCAGATGTTCTCCTTGCGGAGTGACACATCTCTGTGCTTTGGGAATGATGCTACAGGAAGCAGCTCTCGCTGCAAGAAGCAAACCGTGTCCTCCAGCCCCTTGGAAATATCTGCAGCCGCTTGTCTTGCTGCTAATCCGTTAGCCTTGACATTCAGGTCCGAGAAGAGAGGCGAACCGAAGCCGCTCGCTGTTATGTGCTTGACCTTTGCAACAGTTGCCGCTGCAAAATGACAGTAGAAGTTGTGGCATGTCCTTTGGATGGGGCTAGAAAGCCTCGTGTTTGCATCAGCTGTTGCCCGAATGCCGGGCGCTGTCAGAACGATTGCCAGAATCGCTCTGAACTGACACCAAAGCCGCCTGCTTCAGGAATGGATTATCTCCTCTTAATCAGGAGCGCAGAACGAGCTGTTGATTATCCCTCTCCACATGGATGACCAGAAGGAATTTCAGCTCCCAATACATAATAATTTTGCAACGTTGAGTCCCTTTGCTGTTGTGCAGCTTGCAGAAGACACAACCTTTTAGTCTCATCTCCTGTCTAGCTATTTGCTTACACCACAGCTATCAGTGCTCCTTGGGTCTCTTCTGTTGTAACTAAAACCACTTGCCCCATCTCAATGTAGTAGGAAAATATGTATTTTCAACAGTTTTTTAAATAGAAAAGTAATTTTGTAGCTGGATCTTCCATTGTTCGGCATTTTTAAGGGGAAGGTTTTCTGTTTTTCTGAAATACAGCGTTTCAAGTGCGTGGTTTTGGGCTTCAGTGGGTTAGTGGGTGACATTCTTTGGCTATATGTGCACCTCCCAACCTAGAGGATTACGGTCTCAAAACTACTTTGTCTTGTCTCATTTGTTCCAGCTATTCACCCCTTGCCCTTCCTCTCCCAGGGTTAATAACATTAATAGTGACATTAAGAGGGCATAAATGTCCAGTCCTAGTTTTAGGCCTGCACTTTCATCTGTCTTCTGCTTTCGGGCTGAAGATTTCCATGCTCTCGTGTGCTAGAAAAGAAATAGTTTTGGAAAGAGGACATTAATGCCAGAAGAAGAATTCTGCAGCTATTTTGAGGAATTGGAATAGAGGCAGGAAACAGTAGAAACTCTTCTCTAGTGCTTCTGCTGTCCTATTGCTTCTGTGATAAGATGCTATTTTTTTATTACAGACATCTGCCTATTTCCTCGAAAGCTGAAACTGTTGTGCCAGGCCTCTCTTGGGAAGACATGATCTTGCAAGGTTATTGAACAGCATCATTCAGAGAGGGTCCCCAAAGTCCCCAGGGGTGCAAGGACTATTAAATGATGAGGCATTGCCAAAACTGATTGGCTGCATTTAACAAGCTCTTTTATTACTGCCTTTAAACCAAGTCTTGTCCCCTTTCCCTATGTGCCCTGGATTCAGGGAAGACCTGGAAGCCTCTCCGTGGTGTCCACGAGCAAGGTGAAATGTTCGGTTTGGAGCATGCAACAGCTGAGTCGGAAAAAGGGTTTGCACGAGGCCAAGGCAGCATCTGGGAAGCTGTTCAATGTTGCCCACCTCATTTCTGACCTGCTCTTCCCCGTTCCCCCGACTTTTCCATTAGCATTTGAGATAAAACAAATATGAAAGTGTAAAATGAAACCCCTCTGGGGCCACGGAGCGGAAAGAAACCGAATCCGAGCAGGAGGAGGAGGCCAGTGGTCAGGGAGATGCTGTAACTGCGGAAGGCCTTGGGCTCAACGCGGAGCCGGCAGGTGCATCCGCGAGGAGAGGAGCAGACAGTGAGGACTCGAGCCGGTCTCCTGCAGCCCACATGCTTGTCACAGCCCTGGGGTCTAGCATCATAGCCAGGCAGCCTGGGTTTTGATGGGAATTAGCTCTTGAGGAACGGTTGAAGGTGGTTGTTAGGTTGAAGGGGTGTGAAGAGAGGGGAGCTGGGCACAGAAAGGTGGTTTGTGGTGCTAGGTTGAGGTCTGTGTTGGATGGAGTAGCCACTGGTGTAAAGCACAGTCTTGCCGTNGTGAAGAGATGGGAGTAGGGCACAGCTCCCCAGAAAAGGCGGATTGTGGTGCTAGGTTGAGGTCTGTGTTGGATGGAGTAGCCACTGGTGTAAAGCACAGTCTTTCCGTGCATCTTCTAAGCATCCCATGGTGGCCTTGGCCTTCTAGTATTACTCTTGGGCTTACAGGGAGATAGAAATGCTGGTCACCAGATTGTGGTAGGGGCCAAGTGACCTACCAGGTGGAGTGTTAGTCAAATCCCGCTGAAATTGGGCAACAATCCTGTAGTCTCATTTCCCAGTGTAGTTTTCCTTGTGCTGTGCAGATAACCCTCAACCTAGCAAGTCTGCGTGCCACCTCCACCCCATAACAGAGGCTGGATGTGCAGAGAGAGCCCAAAAATGCCTGTTTAATTCCTCCCAGCTGGGCAACCTCCTCGTACAAAGCAGATAACCCCTGTGCAAGCCATCGCGTTGCAGCGTGCAGAGGGGGACACTGTGCATGCGTAGAGCCCCCGAGCACAGGACAGGTGAGCAAACACGGGCTGCTCTTGCTGTAATTGGATGCGTTGGGACACGTGCTGGGGAGTATTAATAACCGGGAATGTTTGTCACAACAAGATGTGCGGGGCCGCGTGCCGCAGGAATGCTGCTGTCCCGTCCTGGAGCATGAGGGATGAGGGGAAACATTCCCTTTGCAGGGCCTGTCCTCGCTGTCCGCTGCCTTGGTGGTCGGTTCCTCTGCTCCAGACAGGGCAGAGGAGAATAAGTGACAGATGAGCCCCACAGGTGTCTAGACCGGGGTGCCTATAGTTAGAATCTGGCAGCCCATCAGGGCGCTCTCCCTTACCAAAATAACTGCCCTTTTGGGGCCTTAATGCTGTGTTAACTCTGTTATTGGAAACTGCCTGCAGCAGCCAAGCCCCGGGACCTCGTTCTGCAAGTCCGTGCCCATGTGCCCGTGGCACCGAGGACGGCGTGGGAGGACCTGGGGACTGGTCTTGGCTCTGCAGCCCGCCTGCTTGGCAGAAAGAGTAGGGACCCGGTGACGGGGACATCAGAGTGATGAAAGAGAGACAGGAGCAATTTAACCACCTCTATCTGGCCTCTCCAGAAGGCAGCGGCACCGAACGCTATCCTGATCAGAGCAGAAAAGGGTGAGAAACCCGTTTTTGTAGGAGATGCAGCTGCTGAAATAGGGTCCTTTACCTCAGTGTTGGACCTGTGCTTGTCCTGGGTAGGACCGGAGTGCTTGAGGAGAGGCAAGAGGGAGCAAACACCAACTTGTTTCCTTTCGAAGATCCCACTTGTGCTCTTTTAGTTGTCTTCCTGCTGCAACAATAATGAAATAAATCGTCTCTGCAGCCGTGACAGTTCATTTTACTGGCTCTTCTGCTTCTGGAGGTCTTTAGATACAAAGAAAACACTTGTTTTCAGTTGTGCTTGGTCAGAAGAGTCAGCGTTTTCCAGTTCCTGTTTTGGGAGGCTCAGGGAAGTCCTGAGGTCGAGCCATCTCCAAGGGATGAGATCCCAAAAGCCCTGGAGGTGGGAAACAAAGCAGAGACTTTGCAGCTGAGTGAGGAGTTGGGCCCCGGGCAAAGCTGCTTTCTGGTTGGGATTAATGGAAATCAAATGATTTTCTGCCCTCTCACATCCAAGCAGTTCTGCTGCTGAGATCACAGGTGAACCGCTCTTCCCCTCCTGCATTTAAAAATAAAAATGTGGGCAGCAAGCTTTATACTTGGCTACAGGAAGCGTGTCTGGTGCTCTCTAGTTACTAATTGCCATCAAGCAGTCAATGAGCTATTGTCTGTCTGTTTAAAATTAACTCTCTCTTCCTCCTTTCTGCACAAAGAAGCCATCTAGCATGTGTGCGCCCTTTGCCTGCCTGCTCCCTGTGTACTGATTAAGGTGACAGCATTTGGAGATCTCGAGGTGGGTTTGGGTGTATAATATTCCACTGAGCAGAAGGGGCTCATGCTCTTATTTCATTAGTGTTAAATACACTGAAATGTGGAAATGCCCAGCCGTTTGCATGCTGTATCAACAAGTAAGAGAGGTGGCCTTAACTGAAGGCGCTCTCCGTGCAGATAGAGTAAGATGAGAGGAATTAAGGTAACGGGGACAAGAAAGCAGGCAGCAGCACAAGCCTTCCACAAGTTTTTTTAACAGTAGGAAAGGAGGCTTGGAAGGAAATATATATGTGAAACCTTCCTTGAGTGTTCCAGAAACATGGCATGCGGGAGGCAGCTTGGAGAAACTTGCTTGAAATATTTGCAGCTGAAGTTCACTGTTTTGGAGCTGATGCTTCTGCACTGCATGGATCTGGGGCCAAGCTGAATCAGCCGAGAAATAACTGATGGATCTGAAAAGCCAAGTGAGAGTGGAGGAAGAATTCGGAGTTTGGAGAGCAGTGGTGAAGAGCAAGCAAAGGGAGAGGGAAGGAGGTGGGTCAGTCATGCCAAGGTGAAGGGGTAAGTGCAGAAGTCAAAGTCAGGGTGAGGGTGGGAGGACGGAACCGGGGAGTTGTATTGGGAGAAGATGCTGTTGAGTTGTGATCATGAGGCAGAGAAGAGAGCGGGGATTGAAGAGGCTCAAGGAGGGCAGCGTGGGAGGAATGGGAGCAGCCCGCTATAGCTGACCTAGAACGGGATACACCAGGAGGAGATGCAGTGTCGAGAGGAGGGAATGAGGTCTTAGAGGGGACCAGGAGCTGGTGGAGGGAGCTGTGAGGAGCATTTGGATGCCTGGGGACCCTGCTGGGTCAGGAGGAGGGGGCTGCTCAGCCTTCAGCCTCCCCAACCCTGCGCTTTGGGAGTTGCTCCCTAGAAAGAGGCACAAGGAGGCTGTGAAATCTGGGCTCGTCCTGGTGGATGTGGCAGAGCTGCACAGACCAAGAGGAGAGCGCAGAGCAGTGTGTGTAAGACACGCGATGTGCAAATATCAAGGATGTTTTTGCTGTTTGCTCCTCAAATTGGAGTCTGCAATTCGCAGATCGCTCGGCAGTTTTTCCCCCTCTCCTCCTTTACTTCCTATGCTCTTAATGAGATGAGGCTGGTCCTTTCTTGCTGACAGTCACCCCAAGACACGTGCTAGCTGCTTCCCTCCTCTTCTGGGTTTCTGGCAGCATGAGAGTGCAGAGAAGAGAATGTTCTCGAGCCCACCACAAACAAGATGTTCTAGAAATCATTTTTATTATTATTAAATATTTATTTATTTTCACTCCTGCCAGAGGTTGCAGCCCAGTTGTTATTGTCGTGAAATCTTCCAGAAATTAAGCAAAGTTGGGAGATTTTGCTGTGTCTTCTGGCTTTCTGGTGTTTGCATGTCACGAGGGCTGTTGCTGTGACACTGGCATGACTTAGGCCTGTGTTTCTTCAAACTCTGTGCAAGAGTTCTTCCCATGTCAGTAAGTGCAAACACATGTTTTAAAGCAGGACAGAGAAACAGCTTTTGGAATTGCCCTGCCCTTCCTGAGTTCATATTCAATAAATGTGTTAACACTATGTATTCATCGGTTTCTCAACACTTCTGGAAAAAGGTTGTTAAGCTACGGTTTGTGTTTCCCTGGTGGAAATTACAAATGCGGTATACGCAATAAAGGAAGTGAAGGCATATTAAAAGTAATGAGCCACATTTAAAGCATTTTTTTTTCTCCTTTGGAGTAGATGGCATAAGCTATGCATGGGTTCACCCTAGAGGTGAAAGGAACTGGGAAACATTTGCCTTTTTCCTCCCAAATCCTTTTGTCTGTGTGGATTGAGCTCTGCTTCGTATCGCGTTTCTGCAGGGTGGAGGTTGCATCTGAGGATGGACCTTGCACGGCCCCATCCCGCTCCGTCCTTCCGTGGGGATGGAGTTGAGGCGAGAGTCTCCTTTTGGGAATCCATCCTGTCGTTGTGTGCACTTGATGAATAAACAATTTTCGGGAGTAAATATAATTAATCTCTTTGTGGCGGTGCTCTTCTATGCATGCTGGAAAGTATAATTGTCCACACAGACAAGCAAATTAAAGGCTTTGGCAAGACAGACAGCCCTTAATTCATTATTCTTTGAACAAGGGGGCAAGAGTATACCTGGAAAGGTGGGTGGCAAGTTATCTGAAACTAGTTACTGTGCCCATAAAAAGATCAGCATATTTCCTCCAATTTCCCATGTCAGGTTCTGTCTGTTTTTCTTGCACCAGGTGGTACTGGTGTAACCACCTCTCCGAGGACCTTGCCAGACCTCTCTGTGTCTTCTGTGCGGGACTTATGGTTTTTTTCCATGCTATAAAATGTGGGGTTTGCTCTGCCTGAGCCCTGGTTTACTTATGGTTTGAATCTTGCTGGAAGAGCTGGTGTTTCCACTTCATGTTATGCATCTGGATGTAAAGGGAAGAGGCTTTCTGTGAAACGAGTGGCTTTTGTCCCCAAGGAACAGAGAATTCAAGGCAAAGCTTTGCACTTCTCAGGTGCCCGGCTGTGGATGGGGGCTTCGAGGACTCCTTGTTTGGGGCAATTTGGGGCACCCTGGTGTTGCTGAAGGCTCCTGAGCCCTCCTGCAGCTCGCTCGGCATGCCGCAGCCTGCCTCGGTGGCCTGCCCTCCCCTCCGGGCTGCTCGGCAAGTCCCTCGTGTCCTCAAGGCCGGTGACGTGGCACTGGCTGGGCACCTCAGCTGAACCTGCCGCTGATGTATGGGCTGCAGCAGGCAGCTTTGGGGCTCCTGGAAGGAAAGGGTGTACAAAGCAACCAGGGAAGCTGGAAGTGATGACCACAGGGCAGGATTTTCCTTGCTTTTCCTTGTTCTTCCTTGGGTGGCACAGGAACGTGCAGGGAAGCGAGTTGTGTGCTGGGCTGCATGGCATGTGTGCGCAAGGGTGGCAAATGCAGGTTGTGCTGCAGAGAGACGGCAGATCCCTCTAAATCGCCTTTTTTCTCACCATTCCTCCTCACCAGAGTGCCCATTTCCTGAGCAGAGCCATTGCACTGTGGCTCTGTGGGGTCTCATTTCTTCCTCTNGCTGGGCTGGATGGCATGTGTGAACACGGGGGGCAAACGCAGGTTGTGCTGCAGAGAGACGGCAGGTCCCTCTAAATTGCCTTTTTCTCACCATTCCTCCTCGCCAGAGTGCCCATTTCCTGAGCAGAGCCGTTGCACTGTGGCTCTGTGGGGTCTCATTTCTTCCTCTGTCACCAAACTTGTAGGGAAATGTCAGAGCCAACCCTGGGGAGAGTTGAACATACCCCTTTTGAAGAATCCATCTACTTTGCAGGAGCTGCCTTTGGTTTAGCCAGGGCTGTCCTCTATGGCAGCCGACTTTCTTCCTCAAAAACTCTCAGCAGTGCAAATCCTGCTCTGATACACTTGCAAATATTAACCTAAATACAGGAAAATGTTGATTTTTAATTTGAAGAAGGGATGCTTTCAGATGAGACTTATGAATCCAAGATAAACAAATTGCTTACAAAAGCCCAAAGAATTGGGTTTATTGTCTCTATCTGGAATTTGCCCTGTGTGCTGCCGTAGGTGGAGCAGTTGTGTCTTTTCCAAGTAGCTAACGTGTCTCTAACTTGGAAGAAGGGTTGTTTTGAGCCGTTCTGGCTGTGGGAATGGATGTAATGTGGAGGCAGCTTCAGGGGATGAGATGTCCTTCTGCTCTTGAGTAACCGTGGTTAAATTTTCCCATTGTGCTCTTTTGTGGAAGTTTGTTTAAACAGAGATTTCTTTTCCGCTCGGATTTTTGCTATAGAAATATCAGATACGTCTTTAGTGTTTTGTGGTGTCTCTATGCTTTCCCCAAGGTAGGGACAGGGAAATGCTTCACTGAACTGAAACATGTGAACAGATCGAGCCCAGAACTCTAGACTGCCTTGCGATGGATTGCTTCCTTTTCTATCTCTAAAAGTTAATTGCATTAAAAATATCATATTCCTTTGAGCGTCAAAGTATTACAAAATGACTTTGCATCAGTGGGCTCAGCCGTGATGCTGAATTCGGTAGTAAGCTGCAAGCAGAAGTAAGTTTGCAAGGAGCGTTGAAGCTGTTGGAAAGGCAGCGCTGGAGCTCGTAGGGACCTTACGGCTAATTACGTGCTTCCTTGGAAATCCTAGTGTTTGGTAACGTTGTGGGCAATGCCGGTATTACAGACTGTATCACACACTGCAGTGGGCATAGCTGGCGCCTACTTGGGTTTTCAGGAATGCTGCTTTGCAGAGGACTTGGAGGATGTTGCTCATCTTTGGGAGCATCTCATCAGCGACGTGTCCTGGCTGTGCCCAAGCTGTCCTTGGAGCACACGTAGGGCTGATGTGCCATTGGTAAAGACAAAATCGAGGGAAGAAGTATTTTCTCCTTGTAAGGCTCTCCGTGCCCTGCTATTAGCCAGGAAACCGGAGCGCTGGGATGCGGGATGGCTCCTGCGTGTCATGTCGCAAGCGCTGTGGTTTGTGCCTTGAAACCCGTGCTGATTTTGTGTGTTCCTCGTTTTTGCCAATCTAAACAAGAAAAGCAGTAGGCAAAAGAGCCTGACATCCCTCTGAACAGCAGAGCTTTGGAGAGCACCCGCAAAGTATGATTTGTCATCTGTGAAAAATGTTTGCGTTTGACAGCTTTTCACAGGAAGTCTGTCAAAGTGATAATTTAATGAGTACAGATTGCATGCAACACAGCTGTAAAACTTGCTTTTACGGTCCTGTAAAATAAGCAAGCACGTCCTTTGTGTGTTTGCTTTGTTTCAGAAGAAGTCAACTGCTAATGCAAATGAAAGGTGGTCATTTATTTTACCTAGCAAACAGTGAGGACGGAAGAGAGGAACCTGCCATTTGTCTTCTCGCGTGGCAGGGTTAATTCTGGGCTATGCTGCAGTGTGCTAATCAGCTTGTTGCTGTGAGGGGAAAATTAATATCAAGTTGGAGGTGGTTAAGTTACTAGTCAGAGTAGTATTTGAGTTACAGAAAGGAATATTTTGTTTCCCTCTTTTTGCATCAGAAGCTTTTGCTTTACATGGAGAAAAGCTTAATTTTTCCTACTCAGAATAAAACATACTTTATTTTTTAATTTTTTTTTAACCAAACTTTGTGTCTGGAAGATTGCAATGTACTTGTTGCTAATTATTATAATTTATTATTATTATTACTACAGATTTTTTTCACCATCTTGCCCCATATTCTAGCCCCTATTAAACATCACAAAACGACTCTAAAGCTGGGATATGATTTGTTCACATTTTACTTTGGAGGATAACCAGCAAAATGAGTCCAGACAGGAGAATAAATTTGCTATGTCAATATGGATGTATTACTTGAGGTAACTTTTCTGGCTCTGAACAATACTCTGAGCTGCTTTAGACTGATGGTTGGAAATATTTAATGGTCTTTCATGTCAGTGTCGTTCTGGAATCTAATCCTTTCCGAAGAGTTTGCTGACGCATCTGTTAGCTCTTGTGCCTGGTCTGAAAGTGTTTAAATAAACAACTTATTTGGTGATATTAAAAGGCCCGAGCGAAGGAAGGAAGTAAGCTTTCAAAATGATTAAGTGAATTAGAAATTAATATACACCAAGCTAATCTCTATAGTATAAACTTGACTAAAAAAGTAAAAAAAAAGCTGCCTGCAGAGGAAATGCCAGTCATGGGAACGAAAGTAGAGGTTCCTGCTGATATTGGACAGAGGACGTGGCGGGTGTTTGAAATCAATCTCTTCTTCCCTGGATCATTTCTCTCGGGCTCCTGAGAGGCTACATTATATACAGCTATGTCAACCACCAAACCCCATGACTTTGTTCGTCAGGAACTCGAAGAATGTTTCAGTTTTTCCAGAAAATGTTTTCCCTGTTAGTCTTTGTTTGTACTGGAGCACTTTGAAGCCGAAAAATCTGAACTTCAGCATACTTTAATACATTTTAACAAGGTTTAAATTCACGCTGGGCCAAAATCTCGCTTTCCCCCCTCCCTCCTTCTAACAACTTCTGGCTCTAAACACGACTCCTTTGAGGATTAAGAAAACACAGAGGCATGTTTTATTGAAAAATATTTATTGAATATGAGTCACAGAAAAGCAGAGGTCAGAATCCTCGGTCGCTAGTGGTATGCATAAAATAATAGGCTTCCTCCTCCCTTCTGGGCAGGCGCTGCACGAGGGGCTTAGGCTTGGTGGCCCTGCTCCGAGGATGAGTAAGCTCCTTGGTAGACCCTTGTAGCCCTTGGTCACGGCTGCTGTTAGAGCAGGTTTTGGGAGCCTCCTGGCTCATTAGGTTGGGTTAGGAGAGCCTCAGTCTTGAGACAGAGGTGCCGGGACAGAGGAATTTGTCCTTGCTCTCCTGAGTTCCTACTGTGTAAAATGGTGGGATGTTCCTCAATGACCTGGGCTCCTTTGGCTTGAGCGACCCTCCTGCNGAGGGGCTTGGGCTTGGTGGCCCCACTCCGAGGACGAGTAAGCCCCTTGGTAGCCCCTTGGTAGCCCCTTGTAGCCCTTGGTCACGGCTGCTGTTAGAGCAGGTTTTGGGAGCCTCCTGGCTCATTAGGTTGGATTAGGAGAGCCTCAGTCTTGAGACAGAGGTGCCGGGACAGAGGAATTTGTCCTTGCTCTCCTGAGTTCCTACTGTGTAAAATGGTGGGATGTTCCTCAATGACCTGGGCTCCTTTGGCTTGAGCGACCCTCCTGCATCTCATTTATTTATTTATTTTTATTTTTTTGCCCTTCCCCGCCAAGTCTTCAAGGCAAAGACTTTCTATTTCTAGCCAGTCTTTGATCACATCTCACTAAACACCGGTGTTTTCCCCTTCTTTGAACCGTTGCCACTTAGTTGGGAGCAGCCGTTCCTTTGTTCGGCCCCAATGGCTTTGCCGTGGGGTAGGTCAGCTCATTCCCCGGCTGGGGAATAAGCGTGGGTAGGACATGCCATCCCCGTGCCAAGCCTTTTCCTTGCGTGTTGGGGCTCTGGGGTCACCGAATTGGCAGCAGATGCATCTGGTGCACCAAGCGTCACCGGGTCAACGCGTTATCGGCGTCGGAGATGTGTGGGGCGCTGCCAAGACAGGACGCTGGCATTTCAGTGCGCTGGCACTGGGCTGTCTGGTGTTCTTGGACGTGGAACTGAAGCAGGGATTCACTTTTGGAAGTGACGAAACCAGAGGGCCCCTCGCTTCTCCCTTCCGTCATCGGAAAAGTCGCGTGTTGGCCTTTCAAGTGTCAAGTGTTTGGCCCTTGAATTCTGCTCAATTGGACTTTCTGCTGCTGCAGACATCTAAAGGCCCTGCCTGCAATCACAACCAATTATGTAATTACAGCCAGGCTCTGCCCTAGAGACCTGACAAACTTGAGAGATGGGAGAAAGAAACATACGTAGATATTTTGTTTTTGAAACGTACTAAAACTTGTTCATGATCTCTGGAAAACAAATTAACAATACTGAAAAGAAAGAAACATTTTTCAAAACAGCTGCTTTAATATTTTTTGGGTTTGCTTTCCAATAGTCTTGTGCTCCAAAGCAACTTTTATAAGATGGATGAATGGTAATATCAGAAACTGCTGTATTCAGTGAGCTGACTTTGGTTGTGGTATTCAGTTATGTACCAAGAGATTTCACCCATCCACGTCTTAATGATTTGGGGAGGCTGTGGGAGGTTGTGGTTTATGAAAAATAAGAATTTTGAAATGCAAAAAAAATTCTTTGGGATCTTTCACCTCATAGCTACTATTTTAGGATGACCTTTAGCTTTCCATTTCATTTGGGCGATGAAATGAATCTTCAGGTTAGGTAGTGGCAGTGGCTGTGAAAACATGAGAACGGTCAAGCTGAGGTTCTTTACCATGACATCTGCTGCTCTTTCCTAGAGTTCTTCAAGGAACTCCTCGAGAACGCCGAGAAGTCGCTGAACGACATGTTTGTGCGGACGTACGGCCGTTTGTACATGCAGAACTCGGAGCTGTTCAAGGACCTCTTCGTGGAGCTGAAGCGCTACTACGTGGGCGGCAACGTGAACCTGGAGGAGATGCTCAACGAGTTCTGGGCGCGCCTCCTGGAGCGCATGTTCCGCCTCGTGAACCCCCAGTATCACTTCACGGACGAGTACCTCGAGTGCGTGAGCAAGTACACGGAGCAGCTGAAGCCCTTCGGGGACGTGCCGCGGAAGCTCAAGCTCCAAGTGACGAGAGCCTTTGTGGCCGCCCGCACGTTCGCCCAAGGCCTCGCTGTTGCAAGGGATGTCATCGGCAAAGTGTCTGCGGTGAGCTCCATCTCGTGCTTATTCTCGTTTTCTGCGGCCCGCGGATAGGGTGTAGCCTTGTTCCCTGTTGTCCTAGTTCTAGAGAACCCTTTGGATCCCATCCCATCCTTTGGATGAGGAGCCCCTGGCCATGTGGTTGCATGGCGGGGTCCCATCCTCGGGAATGCAAGTGGTGTTGGTCATCATCATCCAGGCTTGCAGACTAGCAACAAACTAGGTGTTTTCCAGGTTGAGGTTGTCGTCCTGTCTGTGAAACAGCAACGGGCAGGAAATTAAATACCTTCTGCAGTGGAAATGATCATGTTTGCCTGTGTAATGGCTGTATCTTCTCAATATTGCCTTCAAATTAGAGCGAGTCATGGGCATTATGGGCCTCTATTATGGAACAGCTAATAATTTGTTCCTCGCTTGCAGGCACAGGGAGAGGCTGTTAACACTGAGCAAACAACACGTTCATGATAACAGTGGGTATGAGCCATGCGTGCAGGGCAGGAGCCTGCTGTAGTTGGGTGGCGTACACAAAAAACATAAGTTAGATATCAAATATCCACACTAAAGTCACCTTTTGGGGGTCATATGTATTAAATGTATTGATCATTTAAATGTGTGGTGCTCTACTTACACTTTGTAGTGTTATAAGTAGCTTTTTTTTTTAAGTAGATGTTCTTTTGCCAAGAAACTTGTCTCATTTGATCTGAGTTGTACTGGAGAGGGAAGAGGTATATTTAGATAATTTCCTTAGAAGTGATTGTGTAAGATAACAAATATTAGTAATTTTGTTTTTACTAATTCGGTTAATTTCCTGTGGGCTATAGAACTTAATCGAGAACTTTAATCAAGTGGAAAGGTTTTCTTTCCATCTTACCTGGTTACCAAGTAATAAAACACCAGGCTGAGAAAGCAAGCAGCAGAGTTTGAATCATCCTAAGTGATGGGAAAAGAGAAGAAGAAAGAAGAGGGGAAAAAAGAGAGAGAGAAGGGAAAAAAAAGAGAGACAAGATGATAAAAAAGGAAGGTGTTCAGGCACTCTGAAAGCAGAATGCTCTTTTGGAAGCAGTAGAAATAGCATCATTAGGTGAGAATCATTCAAATTGCTTTGGCTGACAGAGGTATTGCTAAAATATTGCAGCTCTAAAAATATACTAAAATGTTAATTTTTCTTGAGCAGAAATGACAAAAACAGCCTGTAATAAGCCTGCATGTATGTGATAGAGCAAAGAAGGTTACTAAGGAAGCACATTCCTTACTAATATTTCCAGGCTCTGGAAGCAAATTGTAAATCTGTGACCAGCAGTTTTAGACACTTGGAAACCTTGCCTGTGTCCCTGTGATAGCAGTGACACTGGGACAGTATGGGTACATGTGCCACACACCTCTTGTCTGGTTGAGGATGAGTGTCATAGACCTCGTGGGACACATGGGGCTCCTCTTAGGATGCTGAAAATGCCTCTGGCTTCATGGACACTGTCCTAAGGAGGCAAGGAGATGTTACAGGGACCTCTGGCCACTGGATGAGATTGTCTGTGTCCATGTGAGCAGTGAGACACGCCAGCAAGGTAGGGAGGAATGGTCCTTGTGTGGCCAACCTCTTGGCCGAGGCTTGGGTGGATCTTGTTTCCATCTGTCCGAAGTTGTTGCAGATACTGTTGTCAGAAAAGAGGGCAAAAAGGGAATGGGGATCTCGCTGTTGGGCAGTGAAGATGGAATATTCAGGATGGAGATCCATTCCCTAAGATCAGGGATGATTTTGGGGGGAATGTGCAATCGCTTGTTAGACAGTAAACGTGTGCAAGGGAGAGAGCCTATTTATGCTCCATCTGCTGAGAATTCATCAAAACCTCTGCAGCTTGACACGGTCCCACAAGGGCTGCAGCCCCCACATCTGGTACGAATCAGAGTTGTGAACTTGAGGTGGCATCGTGATTTCTTTCTTCCTTTTGAAGATCCTCAAGTGTAGAATCGCCTTGAATTCTAGAATTAATTGCTTGAGTTTAGAAGGTTATCCAGAGACGCGTTCAGCTGCAAAAATAGTTCATGCTCCATGGAGAATTACAGTTACCAGGCTTTCCTCTTCGGTTTCAGATGGTCCTTTGTAAAATGTGCAACAGTTTCGCTTTCCGAAGCGGTTATAGGAGTCTCTGTTGCTGAATTCCTCTCAGATGTTGAGTGAAGTTGTAGCTGTAGTCGCAACAGTGGAAGGAGTAACGTTTTTTATAGTATTTTAATCTCATTCAGTGGGAAATTTAACAGCATGTTTCTGCAAGACACAATAGGAAATTCTATACGTGGGTTTGAAAGCTGATGTTTTTATGCCTGCTGCTTTGCAGTTGTGTTTTGGGGCTTCCCACATTACATGTGATTAGTCCAGCTTTGCTGAGCTCTATATAATGGCCCCATTGACTTGTGCTTCCTTATTATTTTTACTGATGAGTTGTGTTGGGATGTCTGCTTATAACGTGGATTAACTTTTTATGCGAGGGATAAATCTTATATTCTTCTTTATTAAAAAATGTCCAAAGTAATGCAAATTAGTTTTAATGCTTTTTGTAGCAGGCAAGTTATATGTGCTTAGCTGAAAATTCTCAGGGGGAGAAATACAAACTGCTGCAAAATGCAGCTGCTTTTTGCTTTCACGTGATGCTATCTTGAGAGCAAAGAATACTTTATAGTAGAGTGGCCTTGATGGCTTTTTAATGATACTATATATTTTTACACCTTCGCTAGAGAGGAGACGTGCATTAAAAAGGTATTGTCCTTTTGTAAGCTTGAGAGTGAAGAGGAAAAGGAAAAGATAATATTGAAAGTATGCTTCATTTCAGAGCTAGAAAATAACTTCAACGTGGCATTGAACTGATCAAAAGGTGTGTGCTACTGATCTAATGCACAACTGTGAGAAAGCTGTGTGTTTTGGGGGGAAAACAGTTTGCAGATATTATCTTTAAAAAAAAAAGGCATTTTTGTTTTCTGCTCAGTTTTTGCCCTCTAGAATTCCCTCTTTTTGGACACAAAGAAAAAGTTCTCCACATTTGCGCTGAACAGCAAATCGGAGAAAAAGCCCAAATTCTCATTTCTTCCTCCTTGAAACGCTAACTGTGTTGGATTTTCGGTTGCTGATGGTTGTAGAGCCCAGTGCTTTCCCTTATCGTCTCCTGAAGATTGGTACTTTCCCTCTGACCTTCCTGTCCCCCCTGCCTTTGGGGGACGGAAATCTGGCCATCCTGTAATCACTCCCTTATTACTTAGCCCTTGACAAGCACTAAAATCAGCAGGGTTAAATTGCTGCCAGGGTTGACATTTCCTGCCCTGGCTATGAGTGCGCTTTTCTGGGAGAGAAAGGAGAAAATATAAGCCAGAGGCCAGAATGACTAAAAAAGGGCGAGAACCTGCAATTCTGGAGCTGCAGAAAGGTTCCCTGTAGTGTTTTACATGTGGTTAGACTCACGGCATCGTCCAGGGTTGACACCTTTGAGGGCAACGTGCCCAGAGGGTTTCTTGTGTGCAAATCAATGGACAGGATGGGATGGAGGTTCGTGTTGGGGCCATCCCTTCAGCAGGAGCTCAGCAGCCACCTGCGACCGAGGGGTCTGGTTGTAGAGACAGGGAGTCCAAAGCAAACTTGTTGGAAGGACCCAATTTGACACCCAAATGGGTGTGCTTGTGTCACCCGTTTCTTTGCAGAGCTTCAGCTGGTGCTGATGTGACCTCACTGCACAGCTACAGGGGCAGGGGGAATTTTCTACCAGGAGATTTGTGTCAATAAGCTGTATTACTTACTATTTTGGCCACTGGTTCCTCCTGCCATTGCTTCTGGTGTTCCGAGGAACTGCTGTAAACTTGAAGGTCTCAAGTTGCTTCCCTTGCAAGAATTTGTCTCCTGGAAGGTGAATGCAAGGTGTGGGGAATGCTTGAAAGGGGCTTTCTGCCCATCCTTGGAAAACGGTCTGTTCTGTCAGAGAAAGGTAGTGGTTTCAAAATCATATGTAAGGGGGGTTGAACTAGATGATCTCTAGAGGTTCCTTCCAACCTCAACCATTTTGTGATTCCGTGAAACTGTTCGAAAGCACAAATGAGCCATATAGAGCAGATACAGGAGCTCCTCTGGGAATACACCCACCTCCTGTCATCTGCGGTTCTGGAGAGACATTCGAGGCTGAGAGGAAGCTGCTGGAGATGTGTTACAGCGGCTGGAGGAGGCCGAGCAGCTTTGGTATTAGCATTTTTTCCCTAATGAAGTGTGATGATAGCAGCGATGGTGTTGGAGGGAGTTTTCTTGAAACCGTATATTGAAGGTGACGGTGAAGGGACAGGAAATCTGCCGTCCTACAGCTGCCTGAAAGCTGGAGCAACAGTGCAGTGATGTGAACCGCTTCTGCAATGAGCTGTGGCCTCTCTAATGAGGCATCCGTTGAACACAAGGTGAAGCCCTGGATGTGCATGAACCAACCCCTCGACTCCGCTGGCCTGTGTGAACTCCCTCAGCTCCAGGCACATCTCCTGAAACGCTTCTCTTTCCCTTTCTATCGCAGATGGTGAACATGGATCAGATATCAGTGTAGGAGAAATGGTGCTGCAAATATTAAAATACTAAATAAATAAAAATGAAGGCCGGTATCATCAAAAATATTTAGGAACTGACGTTTATTAAATATTATGCCCCTTGTGATTACCATCTGAGAATCTGGATCTAAAAGTGCAGTTCGTGAGCAAAGGTCTTGTCTCATTTTGTCAAGCCTTTGCATTTGGTTTGACCAAAGGGTGTCCTTAATTCTTTTTTTCAGAAGAAACTTGATGTATCAAACACACAGGGCACTCTTTGGACAGTAGCAAACTCTACAGCAAGTGACAAACAGACATGAGATGGCTTGAGTGCAATGAGGGACAGATGATGCTTCTTCATGGGCGCCTGCAGACCTGCCAGAAGGGCTAAGAAGCCTTTTTAGTGTCACAAAGAGGTACCCGATGAAGCAGGGCTCTCCGTGCAGCGAACGGGAGGGCTGCCGTGCGCAAGGACACTGTATCCCAAGCACCAAGGGCAAACGTCAACGCAGAAAACAATACCAAGCAGTTCTGCACATCAAAGATGACCCTGAGGAGACCTGCCAAGAATGTGGCTGCATCTGCCTCCGCACCAGCCATCTGAGGGCCTGCACGAGGCGTCACCTTCCAAGTATGCCGGAGCAGCAGTCGGCGCGGATTTATCGCGCTGGGAATGCTCGTGGATGTGGCCGCGGGTCCGGAGCTGATGGGGTCATGCAGGAGGGTGTCAGCCCATGACTTTTGCCTTTTTCTTCTCTCCTTTGCCCTGCTTTTGCTGTTTAGTTTGAAAACAGTATTACCTAAGGCCCTTTTTGGGTTTAGTTGCCAAGATAAATGTTCTTATTTAAGCAAACAAAATGTCCATAATCGTCTGCTTTGTGCCTGGGTTAGGGGAGAGGCTTCCGAGAACAAACTATTCGGAAAGGTACGTTGTTCCCGAGGGCACCAAGGAGGATTTGCAGACCCGGGAGGATCCAGGGCGGTATCTTCAAGAAATAACCTTTCCATGTTGCAGAAGCAGACAGAGAAAGAGTCATTTTATATTGGTGCAGCTCTTTGGTGGTAAAAAAAAGGCCAAATCTGGGAAACTTCAACTCTGCAGAGCAGGTTTGCTCATGAGATGATAAAATCATGCGGCTGACGAAGAGCAACGGCTGAAGAATACAAATCGCTCGCCGTATCTCCCCAGACAGCACGCGACTCTCCTTTTGACACATTAATATTAAAAGCGGGCAGGTCAAGTGAATAGTGTTTTGATTCTCAGGAGTTCTGCTTTGTCTCGCTGGCAGTTTGACATCTGCATGAATAAAAAAAATAGAAATCTATAAGTAGGGAGTGGAGCGTAAATGCACCCTTGAACTTTTCCTCGTACGGAGGTGACAATAACCAGAAAGATAAAGCTGCAGCAAACATCACCACGGGCAACGAGGAGGCAGAGAGCTGAGCCGTGCCGCACTCTTGCTCCTAGATGTGCTCTTGTGCAAGACCACGGAGCCCAAATCTGTGGTTGAATCAGCTGCCTTCTAAATTATTCATGTGCTCACACGGGGCCCGCTGAATTGGTTAGATGGTGAGACGCGTCCTCAAGTCCAAAACACGTTCGTCGGAAATATTTGGCGTGGGGAAGGCAAACCAAAAGCCGTCTGAGCAGTCTTCCGTTTCACAGCGAGATGGGCTTTGTAGGACCTGCGTGTGCCAAGATGATACTCTTGCAAAATACCGTGAGCAAAGGAAAAAATGACACAAGTGAGGCTGTGCTTTCCAAAAAATACCTAGACGCTTCCCTGGTCTTCTCACCTGAAGAATTCCACCGTAAGGCCCACTTACATGGTCAGTTTTGGAGTTATTTTTTAGGTCATTAAATCATCTTTGTCACCAAGAAGTTCTTAAGTTCTTTCAGTCTCCCAATTCTTTTTTTAATTTATTTTATTTTTTTTAAACAAAACAAAATCAAAAGTAGTTTCTCTGCATTTATTTTCAGCGAGTTGGATTTTTTCTCTGCTGCCTGTGCTGCTGGGCATGACAGCATGGCTATTGTGCAAGCATGGAAAATGAGAAAGCCTGGGTTATCAGCACTATTATAATTAGTGATTAAAACTGACAGGATTTAAAATGTTGTTATTAGTGATCTTAATGATAACTTTAGGGGAGAGTGAGGGAATGACATGGTGCTCTGGCTGTCTGCTAGCCTGGCTGGAGCTCCCTGGGGACTGTGCCCAGACTTCTGTCATCCTTCCTCTGCAATTAGTTGCCTTAGGAAGGAAAACCGTGTTAAAAAACAAGCTGGATGGTTCTCTGTCCCATATCTTACTGCATATTCCATTTTTCTTTAGTTTTGGGGGCTTCATGGTAGGCATTTCGCTTTATAGGTGAGTTCTTTAGTGGGGAAGTTACTGCTAGAAGAGGATGCAACTGTCTGAATTCTATTCTAAAACTGTCTAAATTGGAGTAAATGTGGAGTAGGAATGAGATTAAGGATGTGGGACAAAGCATTTTCCTTCAGAAATATGTTTGTGTGACTGCAAGAACACATTGTTTTTCCATGATTAGGTCTTCACTAGTAAATGTAAGTGGGGATTCCTCCATGAAGGTGACATGAAACGCTTGAGTTAAGCAAAGAATTGTTTACTTCTCACTTAATTTTGCGGATTGTGTGAAAAATCTTTATTTTTTAAGAAGCAAGTTTGATTTGAATGTGAAGATTGGTGCCAAAACACATCTGTTAGCAGCTTTTAATCTTCACGTTTGACAAAGCGTATAGACATGAACAAATTGTAATTTACATGATGAAACCACGGGGTGATGGATTGTGGAGCACCACAGCAAGGAAATAAATTTCACAAGATAAAAGGCAGGGGGTTGGAGTGCATTTGCTTCTATTATAAGCTTTTACGGGGTATGTGCACTACAATGTGCTGCTACCTGGGCTCACATCTACTCGAGTAAATCCTCTTCAGCAAATAAAGCTTTCTTTGGGACTCCGCTTTATTGGGAAGGAGATTATTTGGTTTTGAGGGTCATTCTAGAGTAGGGTTTGAATGAACTTGAGTTGCTTTCCAAGATAAACACCACCCCAGAACAAAGCATGTCTGGGTTTACTGTTACATGCAATGGGGTTTTAAGAGCTTGCACCTGGCATGGCAGAGCGAACATTAAAAGCTTGTGAAGAATTGCCAGGGCAACATATGGCAGAGCCTAGTGACAGCTCCAGAGCTGGGTCTGGACCGGGTAGTGGCCCCATGCCAGGGGTTAAGGTTCCCGTTGCAGGGACACGCAGCAGTGAAGCATTTATCACTGCTGTAACAAGGGGTAATTGCTCATCGTTTGTCCTGAAACTCTTACAGGTGGTCTCCACTCCTGCTTTCCTGTTGCTTTCAGAAACCATAAAATGCCAGATTTGGGCTGGTGGATCTCTCCCATGTCTTCCTCTTGCCCTGCAGCAGTTGCTGCACCTTGCTGGCTCGTTGCATCCTTCACTAGGATGCTTCAGGCAGGTGTTTGCAGAAGCAGGTCTGATTTTTGGCAGGGCGGTCACCCCATTGAGCTTGGTCCTCTCCTCCGCTCTCTGTAGGGCTCAAAGCTGCCAACCTACGTGGGCAAGGAAGCAAAACCACTCTTGCCTTTAAAAGCATCCCAGGCCTTTGTTTGAAGGATGCATGTGGCATCTCATCCAAGTGCCCAGCCAGTGTGTGCAGTGACCGGGCTGGTCTGCAGTGGAACGTTGCGAGGTGGCTTCGGTTTTCAGCACATCTGCTCGAATTCATAAAGATCAACGCGATGAAATATCAAAGCGGGACGTGGGGAGGGTGCTGGGATATTGCAGCCACGCGGCACTCGCGGGGCGAAGCGGGAACCTAAGATGGGAAGGCACCTCCTGCGTCATTGCTGGGCTGGGGATTTTTTCTGCACACTGTCATGCAATCCACCTTCATAAAACAGCAGCTTTCCAGGGTAGGGTCAATAAAGCCTGCTTCCCGCCCCCGATCCTGCTTAAAATTCCTGTAGGTCGGTGCTGGGAACCTTTTCCTGGCTAGTTTCTAGTGTCTGTTGTCTCAGGTTGATGCAGATATTGACCTTGTTGCCTCTCGGATGAGCACCTCGTTGCTCCGGGTGTCCCGTGCGAGGAAGACGCTCCACTCCGGAGCGCCGGGCACGAGGCAGCCCTTTCCCGGCCACGTGCCAGCGCTGCCGGTGGGGATGCGGCAGGATTGCCACGGGATCTGAGCGTGATCCGCTGACAAGCTGCAGCGCACAGCGTGGGGGTCCTGGCACCTACCGCCGAGTCCCATGGGAAGGGGTTTTTGTTGGAGAAAGGACTAAACTAGGGGCTCCTGCAGAGCTCTGTCTGGCTGCGGGATGTTGTTTGGTTCCTCCTTTCCCCCTTCCCAAATTTTTTTTGTTATGCAAGGGCCGGACCATCTGGATGGCAGATGATACCTTTGTGTTTGTCTGTTTTCAGTTTTCCTCCTATAAATCATCTGATGTAGCTGCTTTCTCCTGCTTGAGCTCTTCCCAGGATCTGAAGCACTTCTGCGTTCAAGCCGTGCTCTTCCAAGAGCCGAGCCTTCTGCTGGGGCTCCTGCTCCTGCTGCGCATCCCAAATAGACACGCTCCAAAGCATCCAAGGCAGATTCCCCGGCACCAAGAGCGCTTCCCCACGCTGAGCCCCCGTCTCTTGCTCAGCCAAGTGGGCTCCGTCTCGCTTGTTTCTCTCCTCTAAATCTGAGCAGAAAATCACGTCTGTTTTGTTCATTAAGGTTCTGCTTAATTTGCCCCGCAGTTTTGTAAAGGGCCGCTCTTGCAGGCAGGAGTTTCGTGATGCCGAGGCCTTTGAGGGCATCCTCCCCATCCGCCAATCCACGGAGTCTTCCCATCTCCCTCGGAGCTGTTCCAGTGCGGCTGCCTGGGGACACCGTTCCACCCTGTGGATGTGCCCATGAATGCTCAGGGCCAGAGCTGCACGTTCCTATTAAGGAGCTGGTTGTGTGGATAAGTTTGTTTTAAATCTCCTGCCTGCCAGTTTAATGTGCTGCCGCCTCCTTTTTTATTTTTTCCTGTCTTTCTTCAGACAGAGAGGTGATAAATAGTCGTTCACACTCATTTTTGGGACTTGGCAGAAGTAGGGCCCCCAGCTTCAGGCCTTAAGAGTGGTAGCAGAGCTTACGCCCAGGGATTTCTCTCCATTCACTTTTTCCTCCCGTCTGCCATGGCCTGTTCCCAGCCCTCCAGCAGGCGGGATGCTCCATTTCCATCAACTAACCCCTCTTCCCTGGTGTGATGTGTGATTCCTTCCTTCAGAGCCGTGTTGGATCGTAGCCCGTGGAGACTGCTTTCTGCAAGAGCGTCTCGAGATGCTAAAGCCCTAGAGACTGTTCCTATTTCAAGAGCCTATCTCTGATCCCATCTTTCTAGTCTACTTCTGTATGTCATTAGGTAACACTTAAATTTGCTCTGGAGAGAATTNATGCTGGAGCCGCCACCTCCTTCCATCCCGGCCACCTCCGGGGGAAAGCACTCGCGTTATGTGGCGTGATGGGGACTGAGTGTAAATGAACCTGGGTGTCTGTCATGTAAATGTTGCGTTGCAGGATTTGAATGCGGGATAAAGGAGCCGGGAGAGCCCCGCTGGGTGATTGTGGGGAAGAGCCGAATGGGAGCAGCTCCGAGGAGGGGGGCGGCTGCCTCCCTGGGCTGTTCCTCGCGGGTTTGTTAAGGGGGTATCACCAGCATCGGATTTCTGCTGCTTTCTTTAATAAAATAAAATAAACTCCTGGCACCTTCAATGTTTGCAGAGGGGCAGAGATGATGTTGGCTGCTGCACTGCCCTTTGGGCATGATTGCTGCTTGCCTCCTTCCCTGCCTCGTGCAAGCAAGGGGCACCTGGGGCTCTGTGTGTCTGTCCCCAAGGGCCTCTCTCTGTGGCCTAAAGGGTAGTCCATAATGTCAACCAGCTTCTCCATGTGTAACGTGGCAGCCCAGGCTGTATTGTGCAGAGATGTGGCCAGCTTGGACCCCTTGTGCAGCAGGTACACCCAAAAAAGAGGACCAAAGCATCTCACCTGCTCCCTGGCACCACATACCAGCAGAGCCGCTGAGTTCATGTCATTGTTTTTGCTAATTTTCTCCTCTTTTTCTCCTTTAAAGGTGAACCCAACGCCGCAGGGTACGCGAGCGCTGCTGAAGATGATGTACTGCCCGCACTGCCGGGGCCTGGTGTCCGTGAAGCCGTGTTACAACTACTGCTTTAACGTCATGAGGGGCTGCTTGGCCAACCAAGGAGACTTGGATGCGGAATGGAATATCTTCATGGGTAAGGCAATACGGCTTAAAACTATGTATGTCACAGCAATATGAGTGCTAAACCATAATGTGGGTTAAAGCATCGTGGGTTGAAACCGTTCCTGTTGAGTGTTGCTTATTGCAACGGTGTTTGTGAGTGGCTGTGTGCTAGGTTTTTAAGGTATAATTCACATCTTTCACTTCTGCCTTTCCATACGTGGCAAAGCTTTTGTGGTTCATGGTATTTCCTGGGTAAACGAGACTTTTCTGGTGCCCATGACCACTTCAAGCTCTGGGAAGATGAAGCTGCCACGTGCTCCTGCGCTCGGAGCAGCTCTACTTGTTGGAGCTGCTTATGCATGTGTCACTTTATAAGGAGTAGCATGGAAATTATATACTGTTTTCCCATACTTCTAGCTTTCCTGCAGCCCCGTCACAGTGTCCCGCAGTCAGAGTGTCTCTGTCAGACACAAGGAGCTTGGGGAAGAGCTGCGGGCCTGTATTTTACATTTGAAAAAAAAAAAGAATGGAACATGTGTCTAATTTTTCAAAGAGCTCATTTGGAGCTCAGCCACCAGCCTTTGAAATGTTGATAGGCCTTGCGTGATGCTGGGCTAATATTTTTGCTATTGTCTCCCTGCTCGCTCCTTCTCTTCCATGCTTATGAATTTGTATTATTTGGTGTATGGAATTTAGACTGCAGTGTTAAATTCTGCGTTGGGTCAGGACCCTGCAGGGCTTGGTGCCTCGGGTTTTAGGAGCAGGAGCAGCCGATAAAGTTGAAAAGTTTTTATTTGTGCAGACTGCTTTGATTAATTAATGGAGAAGCCTTGATTAATCCGTGAAAGAGCATCCTTTGGGAGCAGTCTCCTTACTGCAGTGACTGGGTGATGAAGCGCACGNGGAAATTAACTGTTTTCCCATACTTCTAGCTTTCCTGCAGCCCCGTCACAGTGTCCCACAGTCAGAGTGTCTCTGTCAGACACAGGGAGCTTGGGGAAGAGCTGCGGGCCTGTATTTTACATTTGAAAAAAAAAAGAATGGAACATGTGTCTAATTTTTCAAAGAGCTCATTTGGAGCTCAGCCACCAGCCTTTGAAATGTTGATAGGCCTTGCGTGATGCTGGGCTAATATTTTTGCTATTGTCTCCCTGCTCGCTCCTTCTCTTCCATGCTTATGAATTTGTATTATTTGGTGTATGGAATTTAGACTGCAGTGTTAAATTCTGCGTTGGGTCAGGACCCTGCAGGGCTTGGTGCCTCGGGTTTTAGGAGCGGGAGCAGCCGATAAAGTTGAAAAGTTTTTATTTGTGCAGACTGCTTTGATTAATTAATGGAGAAGCCTTGATTAATCCGTGAAAGAGCATCCTTTGGGAGCAGTCTCCTTACTGCAGTGACTGGGTGATGAAGCGCACGCCTAGATTTTCTGCAAGAGACTCTTCCAACACAACTACTGGAAAAAAAAAATAGGCTGTTAGGAAAGTAAAGACTTCTCATTCATTAAACAGTGGGATTAAAAAAAAAAAAAAAGGAAATAGGAAATTGCTGATAATTGGCATTTCAGACTAGATTTAAATCTCAGAATGCGTTTTCCCATGTTTTGTCCACTGGCTTTTCACTTAACTGCCTGCGCCAACTGGATGTGTGCACGGTATTATTTTCAGAAGGCTTTTTCTTGCCTGTGCATTCCATATAGGGAGTTAAATGTGACACTAAATTGGGTTTCCAAGTCATTCTCTGGGAGGCTGACACATCCCCCCTCCTCCTCCATTCCTCCCAGCCGTCTTTCTCATGAGAATATTAAGTATTTCGGCTACAATTGTTGCTGAAATAGCTCAAAGCCCGGAGACTTGCAAACATCTAGTCCAAGTAGAAAAGAGGAATCCCATGAAAGGGAAGGGCATAATGCCAGAAAACAGACAAAAGCACAAGCAGCTAATTGCTGTAGGTGGTATGCGGCTAAAAACGAAACGAGCCCTGTCACACAAGGCTGCTCAGGGGCTGCCTGCAATAACTGAGGTTATGAAACAAGGCAAAATAAATAAATGTGGCTCCAGGTTGGAAGAAAAACTTTTTCCTAGCAGTGCTTCCTTGCATAGAGGCTTCTGGACTCCACTTCAACATAGGATTAAGTTCTGCTGCATTTACTGGCCGGGCTTGCTGGTTTCTCGTGCTCTGCAGTGATTCTTACCGCGTCTTAGTGTGTTTAATCGTGAAGCAGGTGATAGTTATGTTGTAAACTTGGCTTTTAATCTGAATTTGGCTCTTGAGGTAAACAAAATTAAATAATCTGGTGTTTGCAGGGGAGTCGTGTGACAAATGGCTTCTGTGTATGTATTTTTAAAAACAAAACAAAAAACACTTAAAAAAATAAAGCCACCTTCATGCTGTCATGGTTGATGCTATTTTGCATTGGAAGTTTAAATACTGACTTGCAAGGATGTTATATTGGGTATCAAAGATAGATCTTGAAAATTGCGAAATAACTTAGTTAAATGAGCAGCTTGCAATAAATAGTTCAAGTATAAATTAATCCAGGTACATGGATTAATGGTGCATGTAATGGTGCACACATCTATATAAGCATGCTTGTGTTTTAAAAAAAAATCAGAATTTGTAAAATCACTTCTCACTGTACTATGACAAAAGTTTTGATCTTTGTCCTTCCTTTCCTTTCAATAATTTTGGTTTATCTCCGTATTGATTGCCTGCTTTTGCCCAGATAGACAAATAGCTCTGATAAAGTTAGTGAGACTTGTGTGAGCTTGTATGCAAGTTGCCTGTTCTAAGTTGGTATTTCATTTTTTTTTTTAAGCTAAAAAATTCATTCTTGCATAATTCTGCAAAGCACCATTTAAAACTGCAGCATGTGAAATAATGTCTAAATTGCAATCTTTTCTCCCATTTAACTACCTTTAAATGATTTCTCCATCTATTCTGGCCACAATTGTATTCCAATTAGACAGGGCTCCACTTTGTTTCAAGCCAGCTCTTGGGGTGGGGAGATTTCTTGAATGAGCAGTGTTAATCTCCAATGCCTTTTCACGATTTTTACTTTTTTTCCCCCCACAAAGGTTTGCTCTGCTCAAAGATGTAGAATTCAGGCTCCCTAGACATATCTGGAGTACTACTTTGTGTACAAAGAATTATTTTTTTTTTAATGATTGTTGTTAATGAATGGTCAAGGTCTTTCCCCCCCCTCCTTCCCTCTCCTTTTAAATCAGATCTTGGGGTTAAGGCTGAAAACTGCCTTTTGTTCTGCAAGTCAGACAGTGCGGCTGAAGATGGGGGTTTCTGATTATTGGTGGCACAATGCGAGAGAATCGCTTTCCTTTGGGCGAGCGAGGGACTTTGTGCCTGCGGATTGTCTCAATGCCAGCAGCAAGGACAAATGCAGGCGGGAGGAAAGGGCTCTTTAAGGGATGCCGAGCTGCACTTTTATTTATTTATTTATTTTCCCTTCCCCAATTCCAGAAGACGACAGTCTTTTCCATGCAGCAGGCTTGGGATAAATAGCACGGTTGCATTTTTTCCCCCGCATTATTGGGAAGGAGATGCATCTTTCCTGCAGCGCCTTGTAAACGTTGGATATATTTGAACCGATGCTGGGAATAGGGGAGAGGAGTGGGGAAAATCTGGGAGGACAAGTTGCACCTGCTTAATGCATGACTTCAATGCACTTGCCTGCCTCTTGCTCCCGTTATCCCCAGCCCACGCCGGCCCCGTCGAGTGTCACACGTTGCTGGCAGAGGGAACGTGCTGCTGGCTCTGGCTGCTGGTGGGGACACCAGCCAGCGCCTGGTGGGAGGTAAAAATCCGCAGGATATCCCCAAATCAAAACCGGTTGAGCTGGGTAGAGAGTCTCCTCCCCCCTCCTTTTATTTCATTTTTTTTCCCCTTTTTAATGGAAGTTTATTCCATTTAGTGCTTCTTGGTGGTATCTCTCGCTGCTCCCGAAGAGCTACAGTTGAATATATTCTCCAAGGCCAATTATTGCTTCCCTTATCTTTTCTAGCCAGCTTTGGCAGCGCTGCTGGAGGCCGAATGCATTTTCTATATCAGCAGTCAAAGCAGCGGCCGCATTCCTCAGCGGCGATACATGTAACGCCATGGCACCGCCGGTGACAAAGGACCCAATTCGCTCTACATTCCCATGGTCTTGTGGATGGCCTGCCCGGCGCAAAGTTTACAAAGCCGCCAAACAGCCAGAAGAATTGGGGTTTATGTTTCCTTTCAGTCTTTCACAAACACTTTATTGATCTGCGGCCCTTCCTGGCCGCTCGGAGAATGGAGTAGTTGCAGAATGGAAGGATTTTTTTCCCCCTTTTTTATTTATTTATTTGTTTTGATTTTTTTTCACTGCGTTTTGCGTGTTTTTGTGCTCCGTCCATAATATTTTTATTTGAAATGCGAGCGGCTTCCTGCGAGCTGCGCCGGGATGTCCTTTATGCGCGTGAAACCCTCTTCCCCAAAGCAGTGACAATGATGAACACATTTAAGTTGTGCTCCACTTGTTTACAAAAAGTCTCCATTTGGTAGCACATCAAAAGCATTTTTCTCCCCTCTGGCACAATGGTATATTCACACTAGCAGTCATTACTCAGAGATTTGAAGCATCACTTTATTGGCGCCCACCACAATACAGTCTAAGACTCTTTGTTTCATTTGTTATTACTTTTTTGGAGGTTTTTTTGGATGCATTTAGTTCAGACCTGTTCATAGGCACTGACGGCTAAATTCCTGCTCCGTCATCGCCGCTCGCGTGTTTCCCTGGGTGTTTCCTGCTCCTTGCGGATCGGGCTCCGCGATGAGGATGCTGATGGTCCCGGCACGTGTCCCCGTATCCCTGCAGCTCCTCCAAAGTCGTTTTTAAGATGCGCCGCTCTGCAAATCGGCCATATATATATATATACATATACATATACATGTATTTATTTATCTATTTATTTTAATATACAACTAATATAATCGTAACTTTATCTTTTCTTTTTTTAGTGCAGTTTAAAATGACTTAGCGTTAAGGCAAAGCTATTTAGTCATTTAATCTGTTGAATATCTTTGTAGAGCTTTAGCGGGTTGACGTAAACCCANTGCGCCGCTTGGCAAATCAGCCTCTAACTCAGTCTAGGAAACCTTTAACGTGTTGACTTGTCATTAAGAAGTGGGTTTGCATGCTCAGAATACTCCAGCAACTCATGCACACACATATATATATACATATACATTTATTTATTTATCTATTTATTTTAATATACAACTAATATAATCGTAACTTTATCTTTTCTTTTTTTAGTGCAGTTTAAAATGACTTAGCGTTAAGGCAAAGCTATTTAGTCATTTAATCTGTTGAATATCTTTGTAGAGCTTTAGCGGGTTGACGTAAACCCACAGAAGATTTTTGCTTTTGGGAAGTACCTCCTGCACTTAGGAGGAGGCTGAATGTCACGAGAAACACTTTTCAAGAGAAATTAATAGGCTGAATGTGGAACGCCCTTCTCTGCCTAATGGAAGGGAACAGGCGTATCCTTGGAAGTGGGAGGAACTCTGGAGAGGGTTTCCTTGGGGCCTGCAGGGCATCCTTACGACCCGGCCTTCTGCATTGCGTGAGCCAGGAAAATTTGAAGAATGAAACGCAACCGGAAAGCTATAAATTTGTGGCACAGCCGCCCAAAGTGGCACAGGAGAGCAAACCATGCCTGAGGGAATGCAGGGAAAATTAGCATTAAATGAAGGTTGTGATGGATGGGAAGAGGGGGCTGTTCAGCGCGGGGGCCTTGCTTGGGCGTAGCTTTTGGGGGAGAATTGAAGTGAAAACTTAATGCAACAGGGCAAAAACTTGAAGGCCAGTAATAGCCTCCCAGAGGCAGCGGTTTCGTAGCCGGTAGATTTAATGATACGTTGGGTCAGCGTGTTTGTGTTAGCAGCAAGAGGACTAATCCAGCATTGCCCAAGGGACTCCATCTCCCCTTTCATAGAGATGTGGCCAACACATCATTAGTGCCCGGCTTTAACCCTGGCGTTTCAGGCAGTTTCCTTGTTGCAAATAGTCCCTGTAATGTCAGATCGCAGAATCCTTGGATTCTCCAGCTCACCAAGGTCTGCAGCTTTGCATCAGGGAAGGGTTCTACAGGTGATGCTGCTCTTTGTCCTTTTTTTGCTCAGTTTCTTGCTTTCTGGACCAGCGCGAGGAAGCTGATGGTTTTCCCTGCCTCAACTTTTAAAGTAGTCTTTAGGAACAAATGACACAAGGCAAATCTTTAGTAAATTAGTAGAAAGACGAGGGCTTTAGGTAATGTTTGTTCTGCTGGGAGTAGTTGATTACAGACTGCCTTTTGGCTAATTGCAATGGCTCTCCCTCCTCTAAGGCTGCTTTTGATGTGTGTGAGCCCATGGCGTGGTGTTGGCAGACCTGCAGTGCGGTAAGTGCCGACCAGCCCAGCGAGGCTGTAGGCACCAGGAATGGAAAAAGATGTTTCCTGGAGATGTGTCCTGGTCACAGTGATGTTTTGGAGGTTAATTTCTGTGCTTTGGTCTAGCACCTTCAGTGGGTCCTTCTGCAGCCACCACCCTGGGCTTCTTGCTTGCTGCTGCGTCCCTTATCCCAAGAGCAGCCGGCTGCCTTGTACATGAGGCCGGTTGTAAAACATTTTCTTAGGAAACGCTGATGAAAAATGTCACTTGTTCAAGCTTGATTGTGTGACATTGCACCAGACAATACTGAGTTGCCATTGTATGACTGCTGGTGGGGGACTTCTCTTTACAATATCCATAAATGCAGTGTTTAGACCAGTGGGTCTGTGCTTCTCTGCCCATTTGATGTGTCCTTGCAGGTTCTTCATTAAAACCTTTTGTTTATCTTTTTGTGCTAGACTCTATGTTGCTGGTAGCAGAGAGGCTGGAGGGTCCCTTTAACATCGAATCCGTCATGGACCCCATTGACGTGAAGATTTCAGATGCCATCATGAACATGCAGGAGAACAGCATGCAAGTGTCTCAGAAGGTAAATGGGCAAGAGAAGAGCCTGAGTTTATTTGTCTGGTGCATTTCAGTTCCCTGCTGTAGTCAATAATTGTTTTTCTTACATATCCTTTCAAGCAAGCCTGATGCCATTGTATTATTTTTGTGGGTGATGAGGTTTGGAATTACTGGTTTGAGTTCTTCCCTGGAGAGAAGAGCTCTTGCAAAGTCCCATTTTGTAAAACCATTTTCGTCGCTCGCGCAGGTTTTCCAGGGATGCGGCCAGCCAAAAACCCTTGCGCAAGGCCGAGCTGCGCGCTCCGTGTCCGAGAGTGGTTTCAGCGCTCGTTTTAGACCCTACAACCCAGAAGAGAGGCCAACAACAGCTGCTGGCACAAGCTTAGACAGACTGGTGAGTGTGCCCTGTCCCGTTCCTGCTCCCTCGTGCCCGTGGTTTGTGCTGACAGCTCGTCTGGGTGAAGGTTTCACGTGGATTTGGGAGGGTATGAACCCACGGATCTGTGTAGCACAGTGTGTTTTTTTCCATCTGTGATTTATAGGATTTTTTAATATTCCTTGGCTGTCTTAAGCTCTCTGAAGGGTGTAATCTGCCCATGACTCTCAATGTGAATTACCTCAATGCTCATATGTCAGAAAGTGCCTGTTTTAAAGGCTCCAGTTATGAGTAATATGTGTTTGAAGAGTGCTGTTTGATTTTGTATTAAAAAAACTAAATCAACCATCAAGACCATGCAACTTTGCATGCAGCATAAAGATCTGGCCTGGACGTGTCTGTTGTGATAAAAGTGCGTTTCCAACTTCGCTTTTAACGAGTGCTTGGTATGCTGGATTGTGTCCTGTTTTCTATGCTTTCTTTTTTTTCTTTTTTTAAATAGGTTACTGATGTGAAAGAAAAGCTAAAGCAAGCCAAAAAATTTTGGTCATCTCTCCCTGGCAACATCTGCAACGATGAAAAGATGTCTGTAGGCACCGTCAATGAGAACGAGTGCTGGAACGGGAGCGCCAAGAGCAGGTTTGGAGATGGGGCATTAACTCCTTCCCTCCCTGCTCCTGTGTTCACGGGCTTTGGCTGTGGCTGCCCCGCTCTGCCCGACCTCAGCACTTCATGGGATGGGAATAACCAGCTCCCCCGGGACTGGGTGCTGCAGGGATCTCTTCTTGCAGCTGCAGAGCTTGTGAAGCCCAAGGGTTGTCCAAGCTCTGCACGATGGTTTGCTTCAAAGAAGGGAATTGGGCTCATCTACCTATATGGGACAATCACTTGGTCATTGCGCCTGTCTGCTGACCAGAACCTACCAACCTGCTGCTTTCAGGTCTTGGGAACGGGCAGATCTTCCTGGCAAGAGCTGGGGTGTTGAGTTGTCCAAGAGCGCGTTGCCTTGGTGCTCCCCACTTGCGTTACGGGATGCTTATTGGGAGCTGCTGCTGGGTTTCTTGATGAGCAAGTGTGAAAGAGATGAAGAGGCTCATGAAAGATCTGCTCCTCCTTGCTGAGGGCAGGGGCAGAAGGAGGCCGATGGTTTTCATGTGTGCATTTTATGGAAAAGGGAGCTATAAAACTTTTCTTCTTTTTTTTTTTAAAGTAAGAAATTACCAACACATGAATCGACCGAAGCAGTTCTGTCATATGGTTTATGTAACCATTTAGCTTTTATTTTGGAAATAAAAGATTTTTTGTTTCTGCTTGGTTACTGATAAAATAAGCAAAAAAACAAGATGTTCCATTAAGAAAAAGTATCCAAAGACTTCCAGCAGTTTTTCTAAGTAATAACAGTTCCTGCTCTTGATATTTTTGAGGTGCAAGGTTGAGATTTTTTTTTTTGTACAAATTTTATAGTGTTCTGGTGGTGCCTGAAACTATTTTCCTTCACCAAGGGGATGCTTTGAGTCTCTGCCACTTGTAATGGCTCTGCTGTCCTGAGGTCCCCTCCTAATTTTAGGACCAAGTCTGCCATGCCCTTCAGACATGGCCTTGCATCTCGCTGCATGGTCTCCATGCAGAGGAGGTTATGCTAAAGACCTTTTGCTGGCATCCTAACTAGGCACAAATCCTGTTTTCTTCTGTTAAAAGGTGATTTTTATCGCAAGTTGGGTAGCTTGATTTAACAAAAATGGAATTAAAACGTGCGCTTCTCTGCTGTAGTAACATACTGAGTCCACCAACCTATTTTAGGCAGCTGGTCACAACTACCATAGGTTTCTCTGTCACCCCAAAGACGATTTTCCCAGCAGTGTCACCTCGCTGATGACGGACTGCAGCTCCCTTAACAGAAGAAATTATTTCTCTTTAGGTACGACTTTGCGGTGACGGGGAACGGCTTGGCAAGCCAAGTGAATAACCCAGAGGTGGAAGTTGATATCACCAAGCCAGACATGGTGATTCGCCGGCAAATCATGGCCCTCCGCGTGATGACCAATAAACTGAAGAACGCCTACAGTGGGAATGATGTTGACTTCATTGACATAAGTACGTTTGCTGCTGTTTGTCTTTGCTTTTCTTTCTTCTTTTTTTTCCTCTTAATTGGATTTCATGCTAACACGGGGTATCTGGTTAAGCTTCAGATATTTGTAAGCTTGTTAGTGGTGGTAAATGGCATCTCGGCCAGGCTCTGTGCGCACGGTCCTTCCCACTGCTGTTTTAGAAGGGTTTAAGACAACCATGTGTGTAAGTCTCCTGGACTCGAGGGCTGTGTTTAAATCTCATAAATGTGGAAACAGTGAGTGCTGCAAGGCATCAGCCAGCTCCTTATTTCGAGAATGTCAGAAGGCATCTGCATGCTTGGGGTTTTTATCTGCTGCCGCTGGTAAGCGCAATGTTCTGCTGCAGGTCATAAAGGAATACAAAATGCGCTTGTTTTCCATAGGCGAGGAGAGCAGCGGAGAAGAGAGTGGCAGTGGCTGTGAACTTCAGCAGTGCTCCCCGGAGTTTGAATTCAACGCCACCGAAGTCACTGGAAACTCCAACAAGAGCGATAAAAATGTGAACACTTCTGCCGCCGCCGCCAGCAGCGGTTTATCACGAGCAGCCTTGTTCTTTAGCATCTTGTTCCTGGCCCTGCAAAGACAATGGAGATAATTGTGCAGCTTAGGGGAAAAAAAAAAAAGACTTTTATTATCAAAGTTAGAAGGCACCTGCTTTCACTTTTATACCATCTAGTGACTTTGCTTTTTAAGTTAATGGACAACAGTGTACAGTTTTTACTATGTTGCCACTGGTTTTAAGATATTGTTTTTTTCCCTTCCTATTCTGGGAATAACAGGAACAGGGGCTACCAGTCTGTCCCCTTCACCAAGAATCCATGTTAGAGGTGGATAACAGAAATGTATATACAAGCCTGTAGTTAGCTCTGCATTTGTGTCTTTATCACTTTTTTCTTTTTTTTTATTTTTTTTTAATTTTACTGTATTTCTTACAAAAAAAGGCAAAAAAACCCTCCCCACGGTCCTTTTGTGGCATGTAACAAGTACGTGTTTCTGAAATGAGAAATATCTGTACAGAAGCAAGTTTTATTTATCATGTTATCTTATGGGGGGGAAAAAATAATTGCCCAACGAGCAGAAAACATGTTTCACGTAGTTAACTTCCCATTTATCCACATTACGTTAGTTGCCTTATCTGGAAAGGAGTGGAAGTAATTTGTCTCTATTATGCGGTAAAACAGAATGTGAAGACATAATTGGTCTCTATGCCATATGCCCCATTTGCATAAAGCGTTAATACCAGGAGCAGCTTTTCCTTTTTTTAACAGGATGTTTGGTGAAATTGGAAGAGACTACAGAGAAATGCAGTTTTGCGGGAGCTGACAGAGTTGTCCCTTTGTTCCCCTGGATCCTTGCAATTAGCTACAATTCCCGTAGGTCAGATCCCGGCGTGCAGCCCCAGGGGGAATAAGGCATTAAACTCGTTCAGTTGGAAGCAACTTGTTGTGTCCCAGATCCCAATGCCAACGTGTGTCCTGTCTGCAATTTTGTAAGCTGGATGCTGGATTAATTTTTTTTCTTGTAGTGATACCTGGGGGGACGGGTGGAGGGTGTTGCTGTTGTTTTTACACAAGTTTTGTATCCTCTCTGGTCGGGAGGCAAAAAGGGAAGGGTCTGGAGACGTGTTGCAGGCGGATCAGAGCAAGAGCAGGCGTGAGCTGGCAGGGCTGAAATTGCCCCATTTTGGTGCATTTGGTCACCTGGGCACGGAGCCAGCGCCGCCTTTTGACACGAGCCAGGATGCCCTTCTCCCTCCACTGGTGCTTTCGCAGCTGAAACAGTGTTGTGGTGAATGACAACTCATGAGCAAAAGAAATGTATATTTTTAAGGGAAGGTATGAAATAATTTTAAAAGGAGCTTAGAAAGAAAAAGTCTTCAGAAAGACTCAAAATCATTCTGCACATCTCCTGCTTTAGGTAGCCTTTAGGCCTGGCTGGACACTGGAAACCGGCCAGGAGAGCAATCCCCAGTGAGAAGGTTTGTTATATTCCACCCTTGTGTTGTAAGGATAATTTTCTATTTTTATATTGAAGCATTAATTACTTGTTAGCTCAGGGTCAGCGCTTTATTCAACTTTATTTTCACACCAAATTTCTGCGAAACTATAAAGACGGAGTACTCTTGGCTGGCATAAACAATCCCGGAGGCTTAATTTCACTAGAAGTAGCCAGTTATTTATTAAAACATGATGTTAGTAGAGTAGGGATATTCTGGCTAGATTATTTTTCTTTAGGAAATAAATCATGGGAGCATAAAATTGAAAAAGTTATAAATTTATGTGTGGGAAAAAATGGATTGTAAATAGCTAAGTTGCCTTGCGAGGAATTGGAAAATGTGCTGATACTTAGAAACTACCTCAGTTCTGAGGAATTTCCTTTCTAGCTTTCAGTGCTATTACATTTACTTGGTAGAAGTGAATCTGGTCTCCAAAATGTAGCTCAAAGAGTTATCCCTATAGACCTTGTTAGATTGTTTTTAATTTAGAGGGTTGAACTACATCCAGCTGTTTTCTTTCAGCTAAGTTCCCTAACAAAGAGAATTTCTGAATTAAATATTGCTGATGGTTTCCATGACTTTTACTGATTTGTTTGGTTTCATGGCATTTTCTGATTGCCCTTTAATTATTTAAATGGTTCTAGCCATTTGAATTTTAATCCTGGAATAAACAAACCTTAGATGCACTACCATTGTAAATATATCACAGTAAGGTCTGACTGGATAACCCTTCTGGCTTATACCCAGCTGGCAGGCCGGCAAAGTTACATGAAGAAAAAAAATATTAAACTTCTTCAGAGCTCAGAGAATGGAGGAACAAAAGCCCTTGTGTTCGGAGCGGCTGACTTTTCCACGATCTCAGTTTTTTGGCATAAGTGTTCATATGTAAGAAAGTTGCTTGTAAATTCTCCTGCTTCGGAGCGTTCTGCCCAGCGTGTACTTAAAGAAAAAACATTTCTGTGTTTATATTTATCATTTTACAACTAATTGCCTACTAATTATTATTCATTCGTTCGGGGAAAGCGAACAATGCAAAGACCTGAGGTGGGTTTGAAACTTGCCGTAACAACCCTCCTCTCTACAAAGGACAGAGTTGTCACCTGGGGCTACAGGAAACGAGTAAACACCAGTGTAGGATGATCAAAAGTTGTGTTCCTGCTTTTATTTTGCATTTGTGTGTGAAATCGGCTTTCTGACATGAGTTTGTAAAGTAAACTGTAAGCATATGGACTGAGACATGTTGCTGGCCGCTGGCTAGCTGGAATGCATTTTCTCCGTTCCTTCATTTTTTTTTTAATTTTTATTTTTTTTTTCCATATAACCAATGCCATTATGACCATGTTTTTGTTTTGTTTTTAAATCCATCCATAGAATTAGTGATTAATGGAATTAATAATGAGCTTCAAATGTAAAATGAACCAGAGAGATGGTGTTCTTGGCGGCACGTGAGCTGCTCTGTTTTCCCAAAGACTTGGAATAAAAAAATACAGTTCTTGAAAGGATCTGCTTTACCAGATCGATGAATCTCTTGCTGTTCTGGGTCCCAAGCATGCAGCTTTCTGTTGACATGCACAGCCAAACCGCTCTTGGTTTCTCCAGCCTCCGTATTTACCCTTCTGGTGGTAATGAAGGAAGAAAAAGAGCAAATAATTGAGATTGTTGTAATCAAATGGTCTGTGGTTTGCACTGTGGTGGATGGGGTGGCCTGAATTAAGGATAAATAATGGAAGCAGCAGCATGGGTCCTCTCTCCTGGCCCAGGGTGCCCAGCTGTGCTCTGGCCACAGCTGCCCGTGGTCACCGTTACCAACCCTGCATCCTGACCCCGTGTCCTCGCAGAGAATTTGGAGCATGAGTTTGAAAGGGTGCAACCTCTCAGTGCTTTGGTTATTTCTTAAACTCGATGGTGCTGAATTTCCTTGTTCTTTGATTGTTTTAGCTGGATTTAATGTGCTGCTGCAGGTATGACCTCTGGAATGCTCTTACCTCTTTTCTCATTATGTTAGCTGGTATGAGACCTTTCAGAGCAAGGTACATAAAATTCCCTTCCACATATTTGGGTGCTTTTATGTATAGCGTGTTCTCCAATATGATTCATGGCCATGTTTGTCGTCACCTTTTCCACCAAAGATGTCCCCCTCTTTCCTGCCTTCTCCATGCAGCGCCTGCCATCGGCGTGGGCCCTTCCCACATGTTGCCAGCGTCAGGAAATCACATTGGTGAGACTTGGTCCTGCTGGAGTTCATCACTTTGAAGCACCTGCACAACTGGCTCTTGCTTTGCTGAAGGCCATTTTCTATTTGCAGCATTTATAGTGTCCACTCTATGTCTGACTGTTCATATTGATGCAGCAATGCTGGGAGTTTCATTTGCCCTCTTTTTTTGTTTCCTTTTTTTCCTTTCGTTGGAGGTCTACAATTCGCCACCTTTATGCCACATTCATTTCTTGTTGTGTACAGTATACTGCTTGGTAGGAAACTGGTGGGCATGGTTGTTGCAGAAAACCCCTGTATGAGTAGATCCACTTCTGATTATCGGAAGAAAATAACTTGTGCCATTTTTTAAATGGTGCTGGTTTATCTTTCTCTGTAAAGCAAGCTGTGACCCCAGGATACCTGCAGAGTGTTGCTATGAGGGTATCCTGAAATTTGCCAATGTGGTGGCCGTCAGCTTGCAGTGGCCCCGTAGGTGGGAATTGCAGTGTCTGCAGGAGCAAAGGGCTGGGAAGGCCCTTTCCTGGTGGTGGTTCTTTTCGTTTGGGTGCTAAAAATAGTGAATAACTAATTGAAAAAAAAAGAACAACACACCTTTGTCTACCTCAAGGCTCAAATCACTGCAGACTGAGGAGCCCCAGGACCTGCTGTCGTTGGGACAGTGTGTGGCCACTGCACGTTTTGGAGCTCTCATGGTTCTGCGTTAGCTCTGTGCTGGGCTTCGTTCCTGCCTCATTTGCTTGGGCTTAACATTGGTGCCATCTTGTCCCAAACAGGCACCAAGTCCTGTGTGGGGTTGCTCTGCATTCCTCTGTGTTACCTCCTTCAAGCTTAAAAGTGTTTTAGTTGTTCCAAGTAATCAGAAGATAGACATTGATTAGAGATGGTGTCATACCAACCTTTTGGACTATATGAATGCAAGCTAACCCCAGTGATAGTTTGGGTTTCTTCTCCGTAATGCAGTTTCAAGGGATGTTTTTCGTTGTTTTCTCCCTTTGCTCTGGCTGGTTTCAGGGTGCAGAGCAGCTGTTGTCTGGCAAGATGCCGCTCCTTGTGGGCTTGCCTAAATCAAGGGTGCTCAATGCCCTCTAGCTCCAATCCAATGGATTGAAGGTCCCTCTATGACTAGGGAAGCGAGGA
>VWPW01010002.1:0-97397 GCA_013389825.1 Crypturellus undulatus
GCAGTGAGGAGGATCGTGCTGGCCTCTCTTCAGTGGTGGCCAGCGGCAGAACAAGAAGAAACAGCCACAAACTGNTAGGGAGTGGGGAGGATGAGGCTGGCCTCTCCTCAGTGGTGGCCAGCGGCAGAAGAAGAAGAAACAGCCACAAACTGAAGCACCAAAAGTTCTACAGGAACTTCAGGAAAAAATTATTTCCTGTGAGGGTGCCAGAGCCCTGGAACAGGCTGCCCAGAGAGGGTGTGGAGTCTCCTTCTCTGGAGATCTTCCAAACCCACCTGGATGCCACCCTGTGCCCCGTGCTCTAGGGGTCCCTGCTGGAGCAGGGGACCTGGACTAGGTGATCTCTAGAGGTCCCTTCCAACCTTAATGATTCCATGATGTATCCCTAATGTGCTCATGCAACAGCCTCACGGGCTGGGAAGGACCTGCAAAAACGGGGAAGGCCCAAAGCCTTCTTTCCTTCTCGTTGCCTTTTTCAGTAATACCTATGATTTTCTGACACACGTAAGTGATGCAACCAAATAACAACATTTGTAAGGGTACAATTTGCCTGTGAAAGCAGCTGCCCCTAAATAACAGTTTATTAAATACTCATCCTCCCAGCGTGAAGTAAAAGGGGGAAAAAAATCAAGCAAACAGGATCCTTAAAGGTAATTTGTGTAAGTGCTCATCTCCACAGAGAGAAATAAGGGAAAAAGCCAATAATGCTAAAAAAATATATAGCTCCTTCAGCACTTCCCAGCAGGATACAGACCAAAAGTAAAATATACACTAAAAAGACTATTTATAATGCAACCTCAAATAGAAAAAAGAAAGCCCTAAAGAACATCAACAAACAAGGGAAAACAAGAAGTAATCTAGTCTCATAACAAATAATGACTATTAGAATAATTTTGGTAATACTGTAAGATAGTGGAGCTTGTATCATGCTGCTGAAATCCTCCATAATACTATAAATCATTGAATTATATTGGTCAATGTTTATTTTTCTTAGGCTAGCTAGTATATAAAAATAATGTACACTTATATAGTACTTTTCACTTCAAGGATCTCAGTGTCCCTAAAGAAAAAAAGTAGAGGAATTATCCAAGGGAGAAGCAGAAATACAGAGGAACTTTGGTTCACCCTGAATCAACACATAAGACAAGGACTACAGCCCATCACTGCTTGTTTCTGTTCTGAACATACCAACAGGTTATACAGACCATCATAATAAAATGACTGCTCTAATGAGCGCTATACCAAAAAATACCAGTGAGTAAAACAAGACAAAATGCACTGATTCACCTTTTTCAGTGCAAAGTGATTAGAAGATTTTGCGATTCACAATCTTTCCCTGAAAAGTTTCAGTGGAAGTCATTCACAAAAAAGAACAGTACATGAGTAAGAAGCTGCCAGGTCCATCAGATGTGCATCACCTACCTCCACGCAGGGTCATGCACAGGGATGGCACGAGGCAGTTTGAGGTGGCTCTATTGTTAATAAAACAGGGATTTTGAAACAGGGTTAGTTATCTCACTTTTATTGATATCTTCTTATGAACACAGGGACTGCACTTTTGGAGCCTATTGGATTTCTTTTCAGCTGCAGCCTGAATTAAACTTGAGATGCCATACCAGGTAAGTCAAAAGATTGAGAAAGTATCTGCTTTTTAGATGGCAATAATTGCTTTGTATGAAGTAAAAAAAAATCACATTACTGTATTTCATAACCATACTGCACTGCTACACAAAAGAAGAGAGACCTGTGTTTAGTTCTAATCTAGAAGTATAACAGAATTTGAGAGTACAGCACTATGTATCAATTCCAATTTTTTGAGTAGAGCAATACTGTCATGGCAGGCTACAAAGATAAAGAAACTGTATATCACTGTTTCCCAAAACTCGATCAAAATGAAAGTCAAGTCATATATGTTGGATTCCCAAATGCAGCGTAACACAGAGCACACATAAGAGTCACTAGAACCAGGTTTATCAGGGGAAGGAGTATAAGGGTGGATGTTTGGATTGAAAATTTTACATACCATTTTTTTGAAATATTCAATTATTTTTAAAGCACTATCAGAAATGCTCAGCCTTCATTTCTCAAAAAAAATGCCTAGAAAATGGACTCTTCAATAAAAAAATATGGATTTAGAAATTCAGAGTAATAGGCAGATATACAGCTTGGATTTTCTCTACTTGTTCTTTCTGGCTACCGTTTCTCAGCTGAATAAATCTTCCATGAAATTCCCACCATAAGCTCTGGTAACAGAGCAACGGAGAGGTCATATATTAATAAACATATGGACCGTCTGCAAGGTGAGCCCACAAAATAACTGGAGGGGGATAGAAGTCAACCAAACGGTAATCTAATGATGCACTCTGATGCATCATTAT
Source organism: Crypturellus undulatus (assembly GCA_013389825.1). Lineage (NCBI taxonomy): Eukaryota > Metazoa > Chordata > Aves > Tinamiformes > Tinamidae > Crypturellus > Crypturellus undulatus. The sequence goes on from VWPW01010002.1 coordinate 2,379, forward strand.
CAAAGGGTCAACCTTTCTTCTCCCAAAGTCACTCCCAAGCACACAGAATTATCAGGCCAGACACTTAACGCATATGATGCATTGTATAACCATGATTTAAGCACAGAACTGTACTGGTATTCACTTGTTTTGACTTCTGCGTAAAATCACACATTTGCTTTGAAACTCTCTTTGAAACACATGTTTATGTGCAGTTCTGGGCTCCCCAGTACAAGAAGGACATTGAGCTTCTAGAGAAGGTACAGCATAGAGTGATAAAGATGATTAAGGGACTGGAGCATTTGTCATGTGAGGAAAGGCTAAGCGAGCTGGGCCTGTTTAGTCTGCAGAAAAGAAGACTGAGAGGAGATTTCATCACCATGTTCAAGTACTTGAGGGGCGACTGTAGGGAGGATGGGGCCAGGCTCCTCTCCATGGTGGCAGGTCAAGGGGTAATGTGTGTAAGTTGAAACACAGGAAGTTCCATCTCCATGTGAGCAAGAACTTCTTTCCTGTGAGAGTGAGAGAGTCCTGGAAGAAGCTGTGCAGAGAGGTTGTGAAGTCTCCTTCTCTGGAGATCTTCAAACCCGCCCGGATGCCACCCTGGGCCCCGTGCTCTAGGTGTCCCTGCTGGAGCAGGGGGGTTGGACTAGGTGACTAAGAGGTCCCTTTCAACCTCAGCCATTCTGTGATTCAGTGAGTCTCTCCCCAGGCTTGTACATATTAGCCCTACACTTTACCAGATACATCCTCATATAAATCTTTCCGTACGTGAAATCCTTTTATGGGGTGTCCTTCTATGATGATACTAGATACTTCTTTCTGTCTTAGTTTCTTAAACAGGAGCCGTGTGGAGCAGAGACCTTGTTTTGCTTCGCTCACTTCAAGCTTGCTAGCACATTCTTAGTGTGCATGATTGCTGCTCTCTGATGATGCCCATCAGAATGCTGTCTAAACACACACAGTTCATTAAATCAGGGATGGTCCAGGACTGCCCTTTTATTCTTTATTTGCACTGTGCCCAGCACAATGGAGGCCACATCCACAACTTGATACCCTATGTGTTCCTACAACACAGACAAGGAACAATACCAGGGAGAATAAGGACTATATTCCCTGCAGTGCTCTGTAGCGGCTGACTTTACTGCCTAGGAAAGGAAAGCCATGGCAGACAGCAGTCAGTAAATTAAGTCTTGGAGGACCTGGCATCTTTCTCCTACTGGGAATTTTAGACAGCCTCATATATCTTACAACTCCACCTGTGGTTTTAGATCTGTAAACATGGTTAACTTGGCAAAAAAATAAAGCTGCCTGGCAAGTATGTTAGAGAGTGAGTATGCCGAGCTGTTTAAGCCATCATTTCCTATTAGTCCAAAATGTATTACCCTTCTACAGCATTTTTGAGTCCGATCCCGTGGAGAAAAAAAATCTCAAACATATACACCACATTTACAGACACAGATTTAAAAATTCTTAGCTCTTTTCTCAATGAGGGGAAGGACCAACTTCAAAAGGAGTAAGAAATAGGTACAACACTGAAGTAGGGAGTATTCATTCTTTAGGGATATGTCTGTAAAATAAAATGACAGCAGTGCCCTGATCCCCCCAGACGGGGTGGTCACCTTCATTTCAAAAAGCTGAAACTCTTCCCACTCTTCCTCTATCCATACACATGATTTTGCAGTAGCAGGCTGCCAGGTGTACACAGGAACTTCTTATCTCCCACTGAGTGAGAAATTTCTCCCCAGTTCAGCGAGTTGACCCACCTCACCCTGACGCCCCCGTCACTAGCAAGAGATACAGCACGGATGCCAGGCCTAGAGCAAAGGTGTAGGGGATGGCTATCTTTTATGTGGCCCTAACACCAAACAGCCGCTGCAGTATATTTCACCTCATTGTGCTTCCTTTGGCTAATCAATCCATCTGATGTAGTTATGATGCTTCTGGACTGTAGTAGGATCCTGGGCATAGCACTGTAGAAACCTGTAGATGCACCAGTTTTTGAGGAGCCAGTTCAGCCATGTCTCATGCAGCACTGCCTCACACCTGGTAGAAAGGTCCTGACTGGACTTTGAAATCAAGTCTTGAGCTCTTTCTGAAGAGCATCATCTATCTATGGCACTGTGGAGCAATTAATGAATCATGTCAGCTCCACCTAACTCCGCAGTAACACTGCAGGAGTACTGCCCATTGCAACATGAAGGGAAACATCAGAAAGTCTGAAGGGCTAGAGACTGTGCTGTACGTATCTGCAGTGCCCATATGTTTGCTCTTTCTTCTGATCAGTAGAGCTAAACATGCAGCATTACTTCAGAAACAAGCAAGCAAAAAAAAAGAACTACTTGGGTGAAGTTGAGATTCACAAATTACAGAAATACTAAAAGTATCCTTTCTGTTAAGAATAAATAAGATTCTGTAAATTCTGTTAAGAATAAGAATGAGTGCAAGCCAAAAGAATCAATAAAAGTTTCCAATGGAGTCCAAAGGACAAGTTTTGCCATTGAGACATTTTTTTTTTTTTTGGAAAAATTATTTTTTTTGGAAATCTTTTCAAGTAAAACAGACTTAATTACCCAGGCAGAAGTGGCACTAGCACATTTATGCATATAACAACATAGGCATTCATGGCATTCTGCAGGCAAGAGACTGGCAACATAATCTGGCTAGAGACTAAATATATGAGAGAACAATATTGGCTTGTAACAGTGGTTTGTCATTTTAACTATTCTTCTCACAATTCAAACGTGGTCAGACATTGGAATGGAGACGGACCAAGGAGAGTTAGGGTGTGGATTCAGAATAAAATATATAACCTTCACATAATAATTTAAAGGAAGGCAGTGAAGTCACAGGAATAGAGAAGATTACAGATCTGCATTAGAAAAAGGCTGTTGGAAATACTAAGTAACAACTGCTTTGTTTTCTATACTTGAGGATTAAAGGGGGACCTACACAAAAGCTTCAAAAAGGTGAAAATAAAAAGCATATTTTTTTTTAATTTAAAGACTTTTTAAAGTTTAAATTGTAAAATACTCCCACATAAAACACTGAGCAAGTATAATTGAGTAGTTTGCATGCTTACTGCTAATCATGCAGCTACATCCATAATTACATCTGGAAATGCATCTGGAAATGCAAACTAGTCACCAGCTAGTGAATTCATTGGCCAGTCTATATCAATATTTGAATGAGTCTTTCATACATTTCAGTAAAAAGGAGTATTTATCTTCAAAAGATTTTTGGAACACTCAAAGAGTAAGTATTTTTCCTGGAGGAGCCCTTTATCTTCATTTGTATCGGGAGGGAGCTGATAAGAATTCTTCATATTTTTCTCTGAAGCTGGTTATTGACATACACAAATTTATTGCAGACCAAGAGATCTAAAGCAGTAGGTCACTGGAGAATATTAAATGATAAACAAATTCACATTTCCAAAGTAATTCTACCAATTTATTAGCCATGTGAACTCCTGTTCCACAGTAGGGGAGGTAATAATGAAGCCTTGTTAAAGGGCAATGTGATATCTTTTATGTAATGGCTTTTTTTTTCATTTGTGATAAAGTCATTAAAGCTGCACTGTATCTTCTTGAGGCCTCAAAGAATAGTCTGCATTAAATCTCCTGTGCAAAATTAAGGACAGTAGTTCACCAGAAAAATAAGGATCTGTTCTTGCTAATGGTGATGGCCTCCTAAAAATCATTAAACTGTTCCAAATTAGCAATGATACAACACAGCAGAACTGTTTAACTTTTTTCCAAAGCAAAGAAAATCCATTTCCCTTGCAAATACTTATTTGTTGCAAATTTTTCTAATAACTCATATCTTATATGGCATCTTTCTCTTTATTAAGCTGCCTAATTTCTATTCTCCCACCATCATCAGGCTTGAATTTAGTGTCTTTTAGGTAAAAGTTTGCATTCAGTCCAGTGACGCAGGCAGCATCTCTTTGGTCCTGCCTACCTCTCTGCAGTCACCCTGAGCCTGGTGCTCCAGGCATAGCTGAAATACAGGCTTGAACTCTGGTTTTTGATGGTTTAAATGATAATTTTTTTTTATTTTGCAGTGGAGGTGACTCATACAGCTTCGTTCTTCAAGGCCAGTTCCAAAATTTCAGCTGAATTACATTTGTTTCTTTCGCTTATTCCTTCTCCTGTATTTTAAATCTACACTTGCCTACTGTATGTGTACAGCAACGCTTCTGCATCAGGAGAGATGCTGCTTAAAAATGCTTTTTAAAACTGCTTCGCAGAGGTACCAGCCCAGCTCTGAACACGTAGGGCACCAGAACACAATGCTAGAACAGATGAATCATGATACAAAACAAAAGCAAACAGTCACCTAACAAGAAAATCAAAGGTCCTGGAGCTCCAAAACCCAGATGATGGGAAGTTGACTCAGAACAGCTTTGCCTATGCTTTCCCTAGCAAGGAAAAAGAGTGAGAATTCCAACAGGAAACACAAAAGCAACATGTAAATCATGGATCAATCGCCTAGCTGCTATCAAAAATACATCAGAAAATGCCAGTTGGTTCAAAATGCCAGCAAGGAGCAGGCAACCCAATGTAGTAGGCAGCAAAGGATATCTGAGCTCATGGAGTGCACATGGCCCTAAGGAGCCTCTTTCAGCATAGTCACACACCCCAAAGGCAACTGAATAATCAGCTTAAGGTAAAAATCTGGCTCTATTTATATAAGGATTTCCCTCTGCTTCTGTCTTGAGGAAGAAGGGGTATAAGGAAGAGGAGTGTTATTTCTTTTTGTGCTTTTTATTCCTATGTTGTGACTTGACTTATCATCACTGTTTTACTTTGGTTCCTAACAAACTACTTATATTTTTTACTGTTTAAAAGTCAGTAGTCTGGTGGATTACTGGTTTGCAGAGATGCATGAGTCTCGAGAAAAGCTTTTAGAGAAGTCCCAGGCTAAACACATGCCAGGTTAATTAGTAAATTCAACAAATTATGAAACAAATTGAATCCCTGAAGGACTCCAATGTCTTGAGTATTGTGGTGAGAAGGACCCACCCCAATAACCTGCATTTGAAGCATGGCATTTACCTCACTGCCCTCCTGCTCTTGGAGTCCAACCCAGAACCACAGTGATACCTTCTGGCTGAGGCTCTTTGCCAGGAATCCAGCAGCGGTGCCAGCCAACCCCAAGGAAATCTCTGCAGTGCTCGCACAAGAAGTGAGAAGGCACATACCCCTGGAACAACTAATTTAACCCTAATTTGCAACAGAGCAGTAACTGCCTGTAAACATCGCTGTAATACAGAGGACTGCCAAGACACGACTGTTTAGCTGTCAACATGCAGCAGTGATGCACAATTCCCAGGGAGAGAAAACCTTCAGGATCCCCTAAGCACAAACAAAATTTTCTCATTTCAAAAGCTTTCAACCACATCTAACTTATACCCTTACAACATATAGACAATAACAGATACAAGTGGAAACAGTGAAACGCAGCTGTCTTCCTACAGGTTTTCAACAAGGTTGCCTCATCTTCTCTGGTGTAAAGCACCTCAAACGATGGCACTTTTGAACACTACCTTCAGAAGATGCAAAACAGTTTTGCAAAATGCTCACAGTAAAAATCCATAATAAAAATATCTCCCTGTATATTCTGTGAAATGCAATGGAGGTGCAACTCTAAAGCCTTCAGGGAACTACAGTAACATAAACAGCTATTTAAAATTCATAATATTTGGCTCATATTTTAATTCCTATTCCATTCCTCCCAGTTATGATATTCATCTTCCCAAATAGCATCACTTCTTCAGTAATCACAGCCTTCAAACACTTGTCCCTGTTATGTCTGTAACATCTACATATTCAAAACAGACTGTAAAGTACATGCTAAGCATCTATTTCAAGCACCTTCTTCTCTACAGCTTGTTTTCCAGAAAACTGCCACCATAATGGCCAGTTCCTCTGTTAGTGAACTAGAGAATTCATTTTGTATTTATTGATTGCTCCTAATGAAGAGTCATAAAAGTGCCAAAGAGTCCTGTCCAGACACTACTTTATTAGTAACAAAGCACATAAAATCACAAATTAACTAATCTCCTTGGAAAAAAATGTCTCAGGCATTGGAAAAGAAAGAAATGCCATAGTTTTCAACTTACATTTTTTACATACATAAAATTTTATTAGAAAAAAAAAAGTAAACTAAAAGAATTCTATAAATTGTACATTTCCTTCCAGTTTCTAAGACACCAAATAGGTCTTCCAGCATCAAACCACACTTCACCAAAGCACAGATTCTTCTTCAAGGATTCTGCAGTATGCATTATGTATCAAATGTATTTTAAACCAGACAAAAGAACCCAGAAGTTATAAAAAAATATCTCTAAAGGATCTGTCTTTTCATCATTGTGTTTCTTACAATAGTCTTTTTTTGTTTTTTTGTTCCCTCAAACTGTGTTGTTTTGGTGCATCTGTTGTGGGCACTCACTTTCAAGAAGCCAGGCGATGAGTAAGAACTCCATTAAATGCCAGCTTCTCCCTGCTACAGCCTCAAGAACATTCTGAGAACATTCTCTCCTTGCAAGCCTCTCAGAGTAAGTCATTTCACAAGCTTAATCCCTTCTTTTCAATATCACTGAAATTCTAAATCAAATAGTTCAGAAAATAGCAGGAAGGAAAATAGCTCACTAACAGAAGTAGGCGAAAGCCCATCCATCAACAGCAAGAGCGCTGCTTCCCTATTACGCCCTTAGTTCTCTGGAAGCACCTGCTTTAGACCCTGGAAGTGGCTGGAATTCTTCTGCTCAATACAAAATGTGTCCAAGGAAAAACAAAAAGAGAATCTATTTGAGATAATACAGAATCTCTTCTTATTACCATTCATACGTGAGGTAGCATCTCCATTCAAAACAAATCCTGCCATGGCCATCTACAGTCCCTGACTTGATTATTACCACATCTAAACCAAAATACCCCTCAGTAAGTCCAAAAATACAGTATTTCCTTCTCCTAAAATCTATTACTCTACCACTGAACACTTGTGCTGCTAAATAAATAAATCAATAAATCAATCAATTTCACAATCTCTGTCCTGTATCCAGCAATCTCTGAGATATTAGCTCAAGTTTCTAGCCTGCTTACCATAATCATAAGTATCTCTATTCCATCAGCAAAAGAAATTTCGAAAAAAACATAAAATGGACTAGGGACAAAAAAATAGAAAAAACAAAAGGCAATCATCCAAAATCACATAAACACACACAGGTCTTTGTGGACGTGAATTCATATTCTTTGCCATAACCCATTATTCTTTCTTCTTTTTTTAAACTGAACCCTTTTGTGACTGTAAAATTACATTGTATAAAGCACCTGCATTATCCCAGATAATTTCAGTATGTCTTCCATAGTTTTATTTTGTGCTCCCAAGAGATGTGACTGATGTTCATTGATGTCTTTCCCAGGAAACTGAGACTCAAAATGGTAACAGAGAAAATGACCATTATGGGGACCATCATGAGGTCATGGACAACTCTGGGGAAGTCTGCAAGTGGTCAGCAGCACGCTGAAGTGACCCAGAAACCTCTGCTTACCCCTTGCTCAGATTCCAGCAGCTCTGTTTTGACTCTGACTGCCGGCATCCCATCCAGCATTAACATTCTGTTTTCAAGGGTGCTGATCTCCTAAGGCAAAAAAAAAAAATGATAAAGTTAATTAAAACAAGTGATGAAAAGCATTTGGTTGTAATTATTTGGTCAAAATATTTGGTTGACATATCAAATGGACATTTGGTTTGATTCATTAATTAACCTCTACAGTAATGAAGTAGTAAGGAAAGTTTCTTTTAACCAACATGAAGTCAAGTGAAGTTAATGAAGATGCTGTGATATTAATTTCGACAAAACATTTCCCTCTATGAATATTCTTATTATGGATGTCTTGTTCAACTATGGACATCTTGTTCTATCTACTTGTACTACTATGTTCTACTATTGAGCATACTATGAAAGTATTCAAAACTAGCTATGGTGCCTTCAAGTTCAAATACTACCTTAATCTATCTGAATTAATTTTCTAATAAAGACAAGGCTCAAGGATGCTGTTTTAAAGCTAGTCTTCTTCCCATTAGCCGTTTATCTTGAACATCTTGGTGAGAATTAAGACATTTCCTCATGCAAGCCAGAATTTAACCTTATGCATCAAAACATCCTGGTCAGCAGCACAGAAGTATGAAGACATCGCAGTTATTTTCTAAGCAGGAAAACTACAGCACACACATGTTTTAAGTGACTTATCCAAAGCCACTTACCCATGGCCCTGCATGAAACGCAGCACTTGACACTAAAAACTCACCTCCACTCTTACAATTACTCTTTAGTCCTCATTAACTGCTGTGCAATGGAAAAAAAAAACACTTTTTTTGATTCACTGGCAGCAGATCTCTTTAATACAGTATGGTGCCTTTATTCATAAGTTCATAGCCATGTTACCAGAAAAAGGAATTGTTTGATTTTTCAGGGAATGAAGTGACTGTGAGAAAGGTAGGACCAGCTCTACGACAGCATCTTGCAAAATTCTACTACATTGCTTCTCATCTTTATAGTAAGATAACTAATAAAAAGTTATAAAAGCCTAAGTTTTTATGAAATTCCAGACTAAGCAACTTCTTTTCAACTGAACGATTCTATGTCCAAATACATAAAAGGAAGACAGGTCAACCCGCTGGGATGTCTTATTTCCTGGTAATGTTTCCCTTGCCTACCTGGTGTATTTTAGCTTGCCACAATAGAGAGCAACAGAGAAGGAAAAAAAAAAAAACATTTTAACATCTTTTTTTCTTCAATTCATTTTTCACACCTTGAAGCACAGACCTCACGAGGAGCGGCTGGGGGAGTCGGGGTTATTTAGGCTGGAGGAGACTCAGGGGAGACCTTTTTGCTCTACATCTGAAAGGAGGTTGTAATGAGGCAGGGGTTGATCTCTTCTCCAGAACAACTACAGACAGGATAAGAGGAAATGGCCTCAAGTTTCGCCAGGGGAGGTTCAGGTTAAACATTAGGAAGAATTTCTACACAGAAAAAGTGGTCAAGCCTTGGAACAGGCTGCCCACAGAGTGGTGGAGTGTCCCTGTCCCTGGCAGTGTTCAGGAAACATGTAGATGGCACTTGGGGACATGGTTGAACAGGCATGGTAGTGAAGGGCTCACGGTTGGACTCAATGATCTTGACAGTCTTTTCCAACTGTAATGACTCTACAATTCTATGATCTTTATTAGGCATCTGAGGTGACGAGATGGTAGAAGAAGGGCTAGGATGCCACCAAAGAGCTCGGCAAAAGCGTTCCCAGCTTTAAAGCCCGCTTCCCAGCGTGGGCGGTGGTTCATTTCTCCCTCTGTAAGGGCACTGCTGCCTTGGGACATCGTCACGCTCGCTGCGCAGGGCCATTTGGATTCCCATGGTTTCCCGGGGAGCCGCATTTCCCAGCTCTGCGCCCCATCCTGCCGAGGGGGGCGGTTTCCTCCCATCCCTGACTGACAACAGCGCAGTGGAGCTGCACAGCGAGAGCGCGAAGGTGCCGCCGCGAAGCCTCCCCGTGCGCGGAGCAGGAGGAGCTGCAGGGGCTCCGTATCCCCAAGGAAGCCTCGGACGAGGGACAGCAGCCAAGAGGCCGCGCTGCACAGGCAGCTCGAGCAGGAGGAGGGGATGGGGCTCAAAGAGCCAGTCGGGAAAGGCAGCTTTAATGAACTGTTCGAATCTGATTAGAGGCTAATGTCCCTTTTAGTGCTTTGTACCAATTTACAGCTGATACACTTGAACCATTTTTTTCCCCGCTGGCTGTGATAAACTCATTAGTTTTAAAAGTGCAAGCTAATGCCAGTCTTTGAAGTCTGAAAACTGATAAATCATGAAAACCCAACAAGTTCATGTACCATTTAACACATTTACATTTAACTAAATTTTCATAGTGCTCGCTTCCCCTTTTGTTGTCTAAAATCGTACTTCTCGAAAGCAACACTCTGCTTTCAAGTGCTGGTCTGAAGAAAGAAGGTGGTGAATAGTTCTGGCTTTCGGGTCATTTTTAATTCAGAGAAGTAATAACCACGGAGGTAGCTTCTTTCCAAACTATTTGATCTCTCTGCATCTCTAACCACGAGGACAGCGCGCAACACGTCCCAGGCTGCCCAACGCCTGGTAAGAGCTGAGCACATCTAATCCGTGCGTTATACACATGGATGAAATGCTTAGCCTGGCGTTCACTCACAGGACAGATCTTTCCTGATGACTCCCTCCTGCTTCAACAAGTGCTTGAATGCGCAGATGGAGGATAAGTGTCGGGGTTTGCATGCGGTGGGGGCAGTTGGCTCAGGAAAAAGGGGTTGACTCAGCGCCACAGGGGCAAGGGTAGAAAATGAGTTCCCTTCTGGGCTTCTCCGGTCAGCCAGGCCAGGGGGAGCCTCCACGCCTGGAGCCAGGCGGCTCCGCTGCCCTACGCCAACTCATTGCATGGCGCACAGGACATCCGCCACCACACATGACCACCGTGTAGATGAGGCACTTGGGGGACACGGTTGAACAGGCACGGTGGTGAAGGACTCATGGTTGGCCTTGATGATCTTGAAGGTCTTTTCCAACCGTAATGACTCTACAATTCTATGATCTTTATTAGGCCTCTGAGGTGACGAGATGGCAGAAGAAGGGCTAGGATGCCAGCAAACAGCTCGGCGAAAACAGATGCACTGAGCCACCACATTCAGGCCACAGGCCTCTCCGGGCTCCTCAAGCCTTCTCAAAGGCTGCGGCAGCCCCTGGGCATTGAACAGAGGAGGGAGTCTGTCCGTGCTGCCCCGGCCTCCTGCCCCAGTCCACCTGCAGGCCTCAGGACACCCACCCGGGCAAAAACGTGCATGGCAGGTGCATGTCCCCATCAGGGAAAATACCCAGCCTAACTTGGCAGGGCATTATTGAAACTTCTGTTCCTTGGGGTCAATAAACTGATGCTGGAAGGGATCAGCACCGGCCGTCCCAGCGTCAACGGGAGCCGTGCCCTGATCGTGGTTGGATATTTATTCCTTTCAGTTTAACTAAGAGCACAAACCATTCCCAGGTCGGTATGGGCAGCTGCTGTGAGAGCAGTTGTTAGAGCAAGCAGTTACGATTTCGGGCTTACAAGCTTTTCTTCTAGAATTCAGAGCCATCAGTCTAATAAAGAGGTTCCTTCCCCTTCTAAATGGCCTGTATTTTTAATACAGCACCACTGCAACTACAGCTGACATATTTTTTCCTAAAGGAACATGACTTTTTGCTATAAAACACACTTATTTAACCCTGGGACAAAAGAAACCCCAGGTCTTACATTTCCTGAATAGATTTACAGTCACTTCAGTTTCTGTCCAAGCCAGTTTCCTTCTCCTGACTCAACCCATGAATACAATAATACACAGCAGCAAGCTGTACTTATTGCTGTGTCAGTGAAAACAGGCTTATTTAGCCATGCAAAAAAAGGTACACAGACAACACGTAGAGTACAAAGTCATCAGGAGTAAACCACCGATGGGTTTAAACTGTTCCAAGAATCACTAAAATGCCCAGAGGACAGTTCAGTGCCTCACGACAGACAAGAAGAATACTGCTTCTAAAGCTAACGCGCTGTCAGGTTATTCGGCCCCTTGTACCATTCTCAGCAGGACTCCTAGGAGGTTCATGCAGCACTCTTGTTATTCTCCTTCAGGATTATGTATTCTGTGACCCATTTAATAAGCAATTCCTCTGACAGATTTTCTAAGCAAAGACAAGCATTTAGCAATCTCCGTATCTCCAATTCCATCTGGGTTTCCTTCCTGTTTTGACCTCAGTAGGATGTTCAAGACCTTTCTTAATTATTTGAATGATTTCAGATAATTTCTTTTTCACTTGGAAAGTACAGTTTCACGTATGACTACATAAGAATTCTTTAGTTTTTTCAAACATTAACATCCAACATAGTATGATCTTTGACATTTCCAAGTATCAGCTGGGGGAAGAACATTCTGAAATTCAACTTTACATTTACAATAAAAAGTTTAAGGTTTAGGGAAATACTTCTGAATATTTAAAAGCTGAGAGTAGTCCTTAAGCGGTCTTCCTTTCTCCTAACTATAACTTATAATTTGCCTTTCCTCATTTTCCAGTCCCTTTTACAGAAATTTTCTACAGATTCAGTAATTTAAGTCATCATTATGTTTCCAAATTCTCATTTAATGCTTCCAAAATTTGGAGTCATTTTTTTTTGCCAGAATATTGCTCCTGATGATAGCTCAGAAATACTTCTTTTTTTTTTTTAAGTTTGCTTTTACACATTTTAAATAAGTATCTCAGATAAGTCACTGAATTAACTGCAAAGTGGCCCATGCCGCTAATATACCTTGGCATAACATTACTTTATTGATTTATCTAAATATGAGTATTTAAATTCATATGATTCTTATAATCCTATACCTGACATTCTCTTCTCAATTGTAACAATCTCCAGAGAGAGAGGAAGCCAAGGAGAATCTCTTCCATTCCAAACTTCCACAGGAAAGGATCATGCGGTTACCTGCTACCTCCTGACCCCCTACGCTTGCTCAAGGCCATCAGTTCCAAAGTCCTTTACACACCATACACTGAGATATGTTAGTCACTTAAAAGCAGTTATCGTGAGGGTGAAGCACAGCATTTAACATTGTCACAAAACACGTAACAACAGCCTATTTCAAAGAGGGAAGGCAACAAAATATCTGATATAAAAGCAAATTTATGTGGCTAGATGGTAATCATCCAACTGGGAATTCTGCCAGGGAATCAGGGTTAACAGTCCATGTCTTGCCATAAGATCTTCATCATATGTAATTATGTCTATAGCTGTGTGAAATGTTCATAATGAAACCAGAGACTGAGTAGTTCTGCATTTTACTCTGAACTTGAATTTCAAGTCAAATTCACCAGAAAATAAAAGGTTCATTTACATTTATTGATGCTTCATATGAAACCAAACAATTTATTACAACAAAACAGGCTGAAGCCTTAAATTTCACACTGTTTTCATGTGAAACGGGGTGAGGCGGATTTTAGCTTCAGCTTGAGAGTTCAGCCCAGCTCAAAATGCATTTTATATCTCATTTACACGACAAAACCTTCAATACCACAGTGATGGACTCCTGGAAATATGCTAGGGCATTAGCTCAGCACGTGACTGTGAAGAACAACCAACTAAACTAACAGTTTATTTATATACAGGTTATTTATAACAGGTTATTTTTCAGCAGTCGCAAACCTCCTTCAGGTTTGCATGTTAGTCCAAAACAAAGGTCAGGGCAGAACCAAATGTGAAGTATAAAATTCCATAGATTGTATGATGTGAAGGGGGCAGCCTATAGATCTCTGCTGCCAGGGCCTGAGCTGCAAGTGCAGTGGTTGGCCTCAGCTCACATCCCCCTGTTGTCACCACAAAGATGTACACAAGCAACACAAACTTCCCGAATTTTGATTCTGCGGACGAGATCCTTAGAAAGTACTAATAATTTTACAGACAGTGGGTTTCCACAAGTAGTTAAATAGCCAAGTCTCAAAGGATGCATCTATATTTAATTTCCTAAATATTCTTACAAATTTGCCTCTAGGTAAGAAGCTTAAGAACGGACAATATTCAGTGACAGAGCTGGGGCAGAACCTAGATCTTAATGCTTTTCAATGTCTTTGGGGTTCGTTTTGGTTTAAATTAGCTTTAGCAGATATAAATAGAACTAAAGCATTGCGACCGGCTTCGAGGTGACGCAGCAGTGCAAGGAGAGGCCAATCTGCTGTTTCTCACACTCAGCACGCAAACCTGCCCGTCGCACTTCTTAAAATCTCCTAACAGCAGTTCAGCTTTCCTGCCACTTTTATCAGTCTCTGCAAAGAATTACTGACCATTCCTGCAGTTTTTAATTTTGATATGTTGCAAGTCACATCATATCATCTTTCTATTGAGCTTTTACCAACATTAATGACTTCATGGTTTTCCTTCTGACACAATATTCATGGTGTATTAGCAAAGATATTCCGAATAGCAAATGGATTTAAATATTTTAAGATTTCTCTTATCTTAATCTTAAATGTCTAGCTTAACAGAAACAACCAACCTCAGCCCCTCTCCCCAGTCCCCCACAAAGAAAAGAAACAGAAAAAGAGAGGGATAAAAAAAAGAGCCATTTCTTCAGGAAAAAAAAAAGCTATATACTCTAAGAAAAAGTAAGTTTCAGAGAAGCAGGTATGGCATTTATCTTTCTACAAGGGTCAAAAAAAAATCTCTTCACGGCACTTAAAGTTATGTAACAAGAAAAACCCCTCAAACTATCAAAAGTTTATACAGTACAGAGAGGTACTGAAGATTGCTATCAAGTGGATAATCATGAGTGTTTCAAAGAAAACATAATAACTGACCTAGATTCCCACCTCTCTTTGGCCACAGTTACCAGTCAAGTGGTTTTCAAAAACTGCTTCTCAATTTCCAAAAGGGTTTTCTGATATTTTAGATCTTAAGTTGGAAGAAGAGTTTTGAAGAGTATGAATACAAAATTCAGGGAGCAAGGCATGGGATAGAGGAATGCAAAATATTTTTTTTAATATGCAAGTACTATATTTATCCAATTCACTATAAATATACTGCCTAAAGGTTAGCTTTACTGTTAGGCAGGCGGTTGTATCAATCATGAAACTGGAGAAAAAAGATTGTAAGATCAACTGCTAAGAACAGTTTCTGTTGGATCAGATTTTTCATTTAACAGGTCTTTTTTTTTTTTTTTTTTTTTTTTNTTTTTTTTTTTTTCCTTTCACTAAAGAATAGAATCAAAGTTTGGATAATCAGGAAGCCTCAGGTCACAACATATTTTGAATTAACATCCTCTTAATGCTAGACAGAGTATGCGACATCCACAGGATGTCAGGGGAACAATTTTGTCACCTGACATTTTTTTTTACTTATCTGTTAGTTGTTTAAATTATATTTTGCTGGGTTTGAGGTTTTGTTTTTCTGTAATTGAGTGTAAAATGGTGCTGCCCAGAAGCTTATCGGGAACCACCAAGAATTTCACCCTCCCTTCTGCCCTTCCCTGCTCCAGCAGGACCAGGAGCTGTGTGAACCGTGGGGGGCTCATCTCCTTGGCGTTCATCTCTCCCCACCTGCTCCTGTGCAAATAAATCCCTCTTCCATGCAGACTCGCCAACAGGGCCTTGCGCGCTGCAGGATGAAGGCAGCATTTAGCACGCGAGAAGCAGCCAGTTCAGTCCCAATTGTTTGTGTGTGAGCACCTGTGCACCAGGCCACGTGGCCGAATACGGCTCCCCTTTGCCCAGGGGACAAGACGCCGCCAGGCTAGGCCGCTGCCTGTCACCTCCACGCGATCGATCGCGCCGCTGGCAAGGCCCGGGGGGGGGCCACGATCTCCACATGGTTCTGCCACTGGAAAAGACCAGAAGGAATCGGGAAACGATCCTGGCCTGGACACGATTGCTTCCTCCTTAAACAGTCACCATGCAGTTAAACGGTCCCCTTTCACTGGGGGCTGCAAAGAGAGCAAAATGGTTACGCGCAACACCGCGTGCCCGGCTGCCGTGGCGGAGCATGGTAGCAGGGTTGTCCTGCCAAACCCTTCAGCTCTACGAGGAGACTTTGTTCCTGCAGAGCCTGTTCTGCTCCTGGGCGTGAAACATAGTTATGGACTGATGATCAACGCCAAAAGCTGATTTCTTATGAACCACAGACACTACGAACCATTTCCTCCTAACAAGAACAACGTGCGGTAGTGTAGCCACTAAATGCACTGGTTTCCCCTTGAGTTAGGCCACAAAAATTTTAAGAAAATGGTATTACTATTAGCTAACAAGTGCTTTCTAACTCATCTGACAGCTCCAGTACAACCAGAAATAGAAAAGACAGCAGTAGAAGACATCTTTCTCTTGCTGCATCACAAAAAAAAAGAGTGCTCATTTGAGCCATATTTTCATTTCAGGTTTTATTTTTGTCTGCAGTTAATTTTTGAAAAAAATATCTACTTATCAAAGGCAGAGCAGTATTTGGTATATTCACAAAACTTAGTTGCTTCTTTCCAGGTTAGCCAGCTGAATTGCCAGGTGCAGAAGATCAAAGCAAGAGCAACTTTATCCGAGGTGTGAGAAGACGGGAGCCTGCTTGCCTGCAACCCCACCGCAGATGCCACGTATTCCCGGACACGTCTGTGAAAAGCAGAGCTTCTTCTCACAGGACCTCAAAAGTCTGCGCTGGCTGAAGTGCAAAGTCAGAGATGTGACAAGTCCTAAATGATGAAACTGAAAACACTCTTTCAACAGTCCTGCTCCAGCTGGCAGGGAGGGCTGTAACGGCAACCTTCGGCCCAGCAGCTCCACTGGAGCAGAACAAGGGCAATAACGTGGATTTGTGCTGCTGCCAATACTTGCAAAAATGAAAGTAAATAGTGCTTGATTCCTGCATATGCCAAAATAACAAAGGAATAATTAAAAAAAGCTGAACAACTGCGCGCTCGGATGACAAAGTCAGATTATTTGCCATTATTTCATTACTTTCTATTGAACCTTTTGCACAGTACCTTATGTGTATGTGGAAGTAACGTAATTGCTTCGATACTCCTCTTGTTGTAGAGAAAATAAACTGCTTATTTTGACATTTCAGAAGAGCAAGTGTATGCTCTGCTGAAACTCCCAAACTGCAAATGTTCACCTTCCTGTCCTGACCTCAGCTCCTTCTGGTTTAGTATCAGTACTATCAGTTACAAGTTTTCCCACTGACTTCAGTGCAGGTTCAGGAAATATTAATATCAAAACTAGACAACTAGCATTCATTACTATATAAAAAAAAATACGTAGTGTCATTGTTTCTGTCAGTGAATGAATTACAAAGCACTCCAATTTGGGAAAGTGAGTAAGAATATGCAGGTATCTGCCAAATGCTTGAAAACAATGTCTGAAATAATGTATTGCTTGCAAACTGCTATCAGCAGCTTTTGGAAAGTCAGGATTATTGGTCATGGTTGCTTACATGATGTATATTCTTACCCAAGACACAATATTCTAAATGCTTATATGGGAGAATAAAAATTAAATTCCACATGGCATAAATTATTGTAGAATTAGGGTCCAGTTTGAAGGTAATTCTAATTTACAGTTAACAGTTTATAGTTAACAAGTTTCCCATGATGACAACATGCATTTCCCATGGATTCTAAGACAAGCTGCGTTTCCTCCATGTATTTGAAAAAATGTATTGCCTGTGTATCACTACATAATTTTAAGAGGAGTCTAAGTAAATATGGGTATAGCCATCAAAATGACTGAAAAATACTAGAAAAAAAGAAAGATGTATGAGTAACATACACAGTATAATAGGACCAGATACTTGAACCTTCATTATATCCTCCTTAAAATCCACAGTTATCAATTTTTCTGCATACAGATAACAGAACACAGAATTGGTAATATATAATAAATTTAGGATTATTAGGATTACATTTATAGGATTATATACAGGATTCTAAATGCATAAGAGTGTGTCTGGAGGCAGGAGGGGATATATATGTTAATTCTTTCATAATCTATCAATTTAGAGCATGAAACACTCTGTAACCTGGACAAATTTGGGGGATTTGGGGGGATAACGACCATTACAGACAATGTTTTCTTAGGATCACTGGATAATTTGGGCAGGAAGGGATCTTAGGAGGTCTCCAGTCCAACCTGCTGCTCCAAGCAAGGCCGAATCTGAGGTCAGACCACACAGCTCTGAACTTTGTCTAGTTGGGTCTTGCAAATTTCCACAACTGGAGTGTCTCTGCACAACCTGCTCCTGCCTCACTGTCCTCATCAGGGAAAAAGCTTTTCCTCAGTTTGAACCTTCCTTCCTTCAAGTTATGGGCACTGCCTCTCAACCACCACGATGAGCCTGGCCCTGTTTCCTTGCTCACCTCCCTGCTGGCAGCAAGGCTGCTGTGAGGGTCCCCAACAACCCCCTCTTCTCCTGTGTCCATCTCCCAGCATCTCCTCACAGAGCCAGTGCTCCGGCCCCAACCGTCCTGGAAGCCCTGTGCTCAGCGTGCCGCAGGTGACAACCATGTCAAAGAGGACAGGTCCCAAGACAGGCCGCTGCCTGCGAGTTACTAACTATCCACAACCCTTAGCCCGATCACCCAACCATTTTTTTGCCCATCTTGTTGTGCCCCCTTCCAGATGAAAACGTCCTGATTTGGACTCAAGTCTGTGCTGAGAGACAGTGGGGAAAGCCTTGCTGAAGGTGAGGTAAATAACCACTCATCTCTCCTCACCCTCAATTATAGTCATTTTGTTGTAGGTGGCCACCAGGTGGGCCAGGCATGATTTGCCCACAGTGAATCCATGCAGACTGTTCTCAGGCACCTCCTTCACAGGCACAGAAGAGCTCCCTAAGGACTCACTCCAAGGATTGAAGGGAGGCTGACCATTTCCCAGATCACGCTTTTGGACTGCTTTTTAGATGAGTGTGACATCTGCTCTCCTGTAATCATCAGGATCTCCCACAGCCTCCATGACTTTTCCAACGTTTTAGAGAATGCTGCTGAAAGAACATCGACAAGCTCTTTCAGCATCTGTGGCTGCAGGCCCCTGGGCCCCATGGACTTGTGTGTGTTGAATCCTAACTGGATTTTCCTCTGTAAGTGCTGGTTCTTTTCCTTCTTAAACCCAGTCTTCAAGCACAGAAGCCTGTGAGGTCTTGCTGCTGGAGGCTGAGACATGGAAGGCACTGAGTGCGTCTTCCATGTCTGCATTTGCTGTCACCAAACCTCAGACCCTTTTTTAACAAGCCTGAACTCCAGCTAAGCTTCGGTTTTCCTCAAACCTTCCCTGTCTGCCTCGGCAGGGTTTCAATGTTCATTTTTTTTAGTCTATCCAGGCTTGCATGTCCTGCTGTATCTGCACCAGGCCCATGCAGGTGCCCCCATCAACAAAACAGCCTCCTGCCAAGCTGACAAGTGTGCTTGTCTTATGAGCTGGAAATGACAACTGGACCCGCCTTCTACAAATTCGTCTATCAAGAGCTGCTAAGCACAGAAATACTTTCCCAACCTGAAGTAGCATGTATATGTGTGCCTTAGATTTCCTGAACACCTGGAAGACGCCCTAGGACAGTACCATGGCACACACCTTGTTGCACCCTCTCCCCTAGTGCCCATCTGTCCAGTGGTTGTTAGACAAACTAGATATAGTGCTGGGATCTGACAGAACATGCACAAGCAGCTCCATAGAGAGGAATTTGGGAGTCCTGGTTGACAGCAGATTAACCATGAGGCAGCAGTGTGCCCTCATGGCCAAGAAGGCCAATGGGATCCTGACCTGCATCAGGAGGAGCGTTGCCAGCAGGTCTTGGCCCTCTCCTCAGCTCTGGTGAGGCCGCACCTGGAGTATTGGGTGCAGTTCTGGGCTAACCAGGACAAGAGGGACATGGAGCTTCTAGAGAGGGTCCAGACCACAAAGATCATTAAGGGACTGGAGCATCTATTTTATGAGGAAAGACTAAGCGAGCTGGGCCTGTTTAGTCTGGAAAAGAGAAGGCTGAGAGGAGATTTCATTAACATGTTCAAGTATCTGAGGGGTGATTGTAGGGAGGATGGGGCCAGGCTCTTCTCGGTGGTGGCCAGTGACGGGACGCGGGGTAATGGGTGCAAGTTGAAACACAGAAGTTCCACCTCCATGTGAGGAAGAACTTCTTTGCTGTGAGGGTGACAGAGCCGTGGCACAGGCTGCCCAGAGAGGCTGTGGAGTCTCCTTTTCTGGAGATCTTCCAAACCCGCCTGGATGCCATCCTGTACCTCGTGCTCTGTGTGTCCCTGCTGGAGCAGGGGGGTTGGACTAGATGATCTCTAGAGGTCCCAACCATTCTGTGATTCTGTGTATTTATGCTCTTACACTTTTCTTTACGTGTAATACATACCAACAACATGAAATCAGCTGTAAGCCACTGGATGCCTGAATCAAGATTCACATGCAAGAGTGAAAAAATATAGACAAACTGCTCTTAAGGATCTCTTGCATTCTTCTGTGAAACACCCAGTACAGACGAGCGCCACTGTCTAAAATAAGGCAATTCTGTCTTTCTTTAGCAAGAATGTCTGTCCCAGCCATTACCCTGTCACTGCCAACACTGTGACATGGCCTCTCCATGTCCATGTACCACCACTCCTGGCTGATTCTGTGCAAGCTTGTACAACTCACAGCAAAATGATAGTGTCTGGCAAAGCACCAGAATGCCCCGAATCATTATTCTCACTGAAATCTAGGAGCAGTGTTACCCCAAGCCGCACGGTATATGATCCATCTGTACCTGCTGCTGAACTCCGGCTTGCTTCAGAGGTGCTCTGTGTAAATGCACTTGCTAGAACTGAGCATGACTTCTCAGTGTGCCCCCGCTGTGTCTTTAAATCCTCATTAGTGGTCTTTAAGTCAGGCCACCTGATTACACACTGCACAGCAGGAAGATCTAACAAAGTATTGTTATTTGTGTTATCTTTTTATAACCTAGCATCACATTCCCATTAAAAATGCATAGTGACCTTAGCCATGTCAAGGCTTTCAAGAAATAATGCACTGAGATAATTGGTTGGTTGGCATCATGCATAGTCCTTATTGTGTGTGTCAAGCCTTGAGTCATACTAATATATTTAGCGTTTCTCATTAGGACATAATAGGAAATTGTGCCTGTATAAATCACATATTTATTCCCAACATGTGGCTTAGTTACACTGTGTAAAATGATGGAAAAGATTTCCTGTCCACACTCCCTATGCCTCAAGTAGAGTAAAATGCTTTTATTAGATTCACTTTGCACCGCAAGAACTGGATGAGTTAAGATGCTAATATTTTTAAGCAGTGATTTCTACGCAGAGTGTTATGTGTACTGAAATGTGTACTGTGTCTTTCTCAAGCGATTTGGACTGCTAGCATTAATAACGTGACAAACTGTCTCCATCATCATTCCGGATGCTGGAATTCAATAA
This sequence comes from Crypturellus undulatus, assembly GCA_013389825.1. NCBI lineage: Eukaryota > Metazoa > Chordata > Aves > Tinamiformes > Tinamidae > Crypturellus > Crypturellus undulatus. The sequence continues at coordinate 23,355 of VWPW01010002.1, forward strand.
GCATTATTAAAATATTCTAACCACTAAAATTGCAGCCACAGTGGTTTCAACAGCAGTGCTGATCAGACACTGAGTGATGCTGGACACAAATCCGAACAATAATTCCCTCAGTCAACATAGATGATTCACTACAGCACTTCCCATTTTGAAAGCTCACACCAAACAACCGGTTCACAAGCATCGAAGGTACCTCTTTCTGGAAAATAAAGCTCTTCTGAAAAATTACTCCTCATAAGACTTTGCCTTAAAGCACTTGTATCAGCTACCCAAAGCACGTGCATGCATGAGAGACAGCTCTTATTTTTTGTGATGAAAAAAACAAAGTGGCGTCACTGTTGGTGCTGTTTCTTGAGACATCCATTCCCTTGCTCAGAGCAACCAGCAGAAAGCCTCTATCAAACTTCTGAACTTTTGCTTGCATGTGGATGCATTATGTATGTGGATGCATATTTTATACTGTCTGAAGACATGATAAATTTTGTCTTTCCAAAATTACTGAAAACGTAGTGTAATTCTGCTTGTTGGTTCTGTAACAAGATTAATAAATTACCCATGATGAAGAGAAAATTGTGCAAGTTTGACTATCATCATTTATTGCTAAGTTTAAAACAGCCTTTGAAATAGATTTCAAGCTTTTTTTTCCTTCTGTTTTTAAGTAGGCAAAATCATCACATCATCTGAGTGATAATTTGTTTGAGAAGAAGTAGGGATCTGAATTTCATTTCGGGCTAGAAAAATGCTTGCTGGTTCAATGGATTAGGTTTACTATTTTAATCACTAAATTAACAAATAACCTGAATGTGCTAAAACTGAAAAAAATTATACAGTTGATCAATTCTGAGGAGCCACTAGATTAATTCAAGAGATCATTGCTAATACTATTATGCAAAAATCCTGTGCAGGCAACGCAGATCTTTTAAAATAAGTTAGCAAGCAATCTTTTATATTTTTGTCACCATCAGCTACCAGGTAACTGTTCTAAGGTCAGATACAGGTGTTGTCTGGATGGTACTTACTGTAATCGTGCAATTGTGCACGCTCCTCACGCCGAACAGCTTACAAGAAGTTGGTAACTGGCAGCGAAGCAGAATTCCATCTTGTAACAGATCGGCTACCTGGGGCTTCCCCAAGCTTCTAATTAGTTCAAGGTGATTCATAATTAAAATGCCCAGATTCACTCTTAACAAGAAAAATAGTTCATTATTTTAAGTGTAATAAGAACTTGTGAGATGGGATCTCCAGAGGACGTAAAGGAGCCAGTACAGCCCATTGAGAAGTAGATATTCAATCTCTTCTCCTTTAAAATATTTGTGACTGTGGGAACATTTTGAAAATTAAGCTTTAAGAATTTTATCCCAATAAACGGCAATTCAAAAACAAAAATTAGCCAACACTTTGGTTCCTTAGTAAACATAATGTATCTCAACCACAAATGAAAAACCACTTATTTTATTCCCTAAAGGAGCGCATAGCATGTAGGTGCATGCTTTCAAACCATCTGTACCTGGATTAGAAACGCAAGAATTCTCTCTTAAGACAAGCATATTGCTTTGCACACTTGCACTTGGTAAAGAAGGGCAAGGTAGTGAAAACCAGGTCTTGTGGAATGTCACAGGGTTACTGCCTTCTAGGGTTCCTCCTGGTGCCTTTAAGCCGTTGCACTAAATAATTATGTAGGGCATTGGAAGGTCTGGAAGTTCCTTAAGTTTTCACAAAAGAAACTCTTTCCTCTCTTGCCTTGCTTATATCTTATGATGACTTTTAGAGTTGTTTTGGGAACAGCTGAAGACATTTTAAGTCACAGATGTGTGGTGCGATCTTTTATTTATTTACTCTGGAGATCCACACTTGGGAGAATTTTGAACCATAGCAAAGGAACAATTTCAGTGTTTTAAAACACTTCTTTTTTTCTGACAAAAACAATCCAGTTTGTCATTATAAAACATTCCATGGTCTCCGATACCACAAGACTGCTATGTACCACGGGATGGACCCCAGCAAATACAAACAGATGAGTTATTGTTTTGGTGCCTCCCCTCCCATACTGAAGTAATCATTACTGATAAAAACTTATGACAAGCACACACACACAAATGATTGGTTTACTAGAAACCCTGCCAAAAACAGAAAGTCCAGCAAAAAAGGGAAAAAAAGAATTAAAAAAAAATACAACTTCATACTTCAACTAATAAACAATTTCCACTAGCGGGAAGCAAATCTGGCAGACCTAATTCCAGTCTGCATCCTGGAATTAATAGTAGAGCATAGGTTATTTAGTACATCAATTGACAAATCACCACTGAAAATGTGTTAAAGTTTTTCACCAACAAAAGCAGAAACTAACCCTGCATTCAAGAAATTGCCTCTTTTTTCAGCGATTCCTGCTGAGAGGAACTGGTTTCATATTAGGCAAGTAGATGGACATGTTTCTGTGTAGCACTAGATGATAACTGCTCACCTAACAGGTTCATCTAAAAGAAGCAGCAGTTGTCATCAGACTAATACAAAGATATTCTTAACCTGTATCTAGCTCTTGGAAAGCAGAAACTATGGACATCATTCTCTGTTTGGGAAACCTGCTATATCCAATAGTAAATCTTTTCCTTCAGGCAAACGTGGTAAGTAGCCTTGATCATAACAAGCTGTTGCTACAGATCAAAGAGTAATGGCACATTTATATTCAGAGTAAAGTAATAGCCAAACTCTTGCTGGAGGCCACATACTCTGTTGATAAGCACACAATAGGAGCTGGGTATTATTATTACCATCGACATTTATCTGTGCTATTTTTCCCGCGCCTCTTTGTCCATTTTCCATGATGAAAAGGGATCATCAACAGATGATGGAAAACAAAACAAAACACACCAACCAAAGTGTATGAACTGGTCTGAATAAATTAAAGCCAAGCCTGAATCCTATTAAATGTTAATGTAAAAAATTCCTTTTAGTATCCACCCACTTTGAAATTATCCAGGTGAAACCATACTTTTGAGATTTCTATTATTACTACTATAGAAAAAAATATATCAGGTGAGCATACTTTATAAATGCTTTCCATATAGTTAAACATGTAGCACCTAAGACAATTACCCATCCTCTTGTAAGGTTTATTTTATCAAGTCTTGAATTATCAGGAGGTAGTGTACTTTTATTGTGTAAAAGTCATATTTGCACAGAGATGCATGTTGCTTTTTGTCTTCAAAGAGCTCTAAAAGCACTGAATAAGCCAGTAAGATAGTTAAAAGGATTCACCTTATTCAAAAGAAGTTTGACTCCTTGTACATGAATAGCCAGGATTATACGTACTCTCTGACTCTCTTTTGCATATAAAAAAAAGATTATCTTTGCTTTCTGCAGAGATCATGTTATTAAGGCAATTCACTTGTTCTACATTCTGCGATAAAATAAACTCCGCTGTCATGCAGCCTGGAGCTCCTGTATCTCATCCATTATGTAAATCTCCAAAGAGTAGTTCAGCAAACATCATCTCAGTTCCACTGCACTTAATAGGACTACCCACATATCTGAGTTAATTTTCATTTTCCTAAGACCAACAGAAACTCCTTATTTCCCAATCTGCAAGAGAGATTCTCACTTTCATCGCTCTTTAAAGAATAACCATTAAAACCCAAGCCCTTACAGTTTTAAATTTAATTCAGATTCAACTCCAAATGTTTGGTTTTGAGGGGTACATGATCGCTCCTAAATCACGGGAAAATAAGAAAGCACAGGAAAAAAACCTTGGGAATTGTTTTGAATCTCACTGTTTTTAGGTCAATATCCTTTCTGATGTTGTTTCCTAATGCTAATATTAAGAATTTAGGCAGAAATCCACTGCCTGCAACCTCCGTTAGAAACCTCAGGCTTTTGCTTCCAGGTGGGTTCTGTTCGGATGAACGTGGCAGCTGGCAGCAGGAATCACAGCTGTAGGGGGCTACCAGCAAATTAAAGTGAAACAACAACAACTAAATAAATAACAAAGTTCAATAGAAGGAGGAAGCCTCAAAACAGAAAACCTGCCCTTTCATGACCCCACACTGAACCTGTGAACAAGCAAGTATCACCAGGAGGACATATGAAGTGCATGGTGGGAAGTATATGAATGGGTCAAGATTTAGATTAATGCTAGGAGCCTATTTTCTCATTAAAACACATGTTATTGGTGTATGAAATACAGTACCTAGCACAGTCATTATTCAGGCCTGTTAGTAGTGGATAACAGTATTAAAATAGCTGCCTTCTTACATGTTAGCTTTTGACTTCTAGTACATTATTCTATGCCTTCAAAAGAGCAGAAGTGACAAACTGTGGTTGTATGGTATTAGTCTCTCTAAGTCACGTCAAAAATGCTAAAATCCAAATGCATTTATTTCTAGCACTAAGTGTTTATTGCTGGCTATGTAGGAAAAGAGTAAAGTGCATGTAGTATTTCAATTTCTGGTTCAGTGTATCTTAATCAGCGTTGCTGAGCAGAGCGAGAGCCGTATTTCTTCTCATTGAGAAGTGAAGATTAACTCTAAAGTGCAGTTAGCTGTGCTGCTTCATGACACTGAGAGTGAAAATTCCCACTGTAAAAGTACCCTTATTTTCATGCAGACACTTAAATCCTGATAACAAATGACCAGAAACAGGAAGTCGTTTCATTAGGAAATAAGCAAAAGAAACAGGCCCTCAAAATCCCTGCTCTAAGCTTATTTTCCATGATTTTCCGCCCAACAGAACCGAACTGCATTCAAGTTCTTCAAAAAACCAAAAACCTGAGAATATGAATTTAAACATTTTTTCCCCATTAACCACTCTGAAAATTTCTGTTATGCTTCTGGAAACACATGTATCAAAATGGTCTGGTCAAATAGCGCAGAAACTGAACGCCCTGTGCTTCTCCCTCTGCAGCGGTCTGAACTCAGTCGTTACGAGAATTAACGTCACTGCTCGTCGGGCACTCTGGGAGGGACGGCTGGAGGCACCAAGAGCTGGGCTCCTGCGGGAGCAGCGCTGTGGGGGCGCCTCGCAAAAGCCTGCGCAGCTCAGGGCACTCACAGCGCTGGCACCAGCATGGTTTGCAGGGAGAGACGGTGTCTTTCCTCACAGCAAGGTTCTAGGGATCTCACGGGAGGAGCTGCCGATGGACGTGGGGAAGGCCGGAGCCCTCAGCAGCCCTAGGGACTGAAGCTAAAAGCAGTCCAAGCCTTTGAGATCGCATTTCCCGGATTCGGTGCAGTCGCTTGGGACTGCTCCTCACCGGGAGCATCAAGGACCAAGCAGCAATCGCGGTAGTTAAGTGTGACAATGGCACTAACAGCAGTCCCAGGTAGGGAGGCCCAGGTGGGGGGTCCCAGGTCACTGTGGATTTAGGAGGCTACATCTACACCAACAAGCAGTACAGAGCCACAGTGGAGATCTGCTCTGTGAGACAGTTTTGGTGAAGATCCAACGTCCACATTACATGTCTTTCAGGTTACTTTGGCCCAGGTTGAAGAAACTGGAGGAGGTCAGGAACACTTAAGGAGCCGATCTCCCATTGAGTTGGGTCCAGCAGGAACCTCCAAAGGTGACCAACCCCCTTAGCTCACTTTCCAGCTCTGGTTTGGACTGCTCCAGTCGGCCTCCTCCAAAGCAAAACCCACGTATGTTTTGGGGACTGGACTATTCCTGAAGCATGGACAAACCCATCCTAGCTTCACTAGTCCCGCTCAGTTGGTGTCCTTGAACACCTGCACATGCCCACATGCCAGAGGCCACCATGTGCCATGCACATCTGCTATTCCTAACCAGGCAAAACAAAAACAACATATCAATAGGCCTCAGGTTATTTCCCATAGTTCCACTTTGATCTGAAAGCAATTGCAATACTTACAATAATACTGGGCAACAGGAGCACCGCAAGGGGACACATGAACTGCGTGGCTGCTGCATTCCGGCGGGATGCAGTCACCGTGACAAAGGTGCCACAGGACGCGGCATCGCTCAGCCTGGTGCGGACATGGCAGCAAGGCAGACACGGTGTCCTCTGCACCAAGGCTGGACAGCCCTCGGGTAGCAAATGCAGCAGCAGCAGCCAGAGCCAGGGAAGTGCTCACAGCAAACCCCAGCGCTCCCCGATATCTGCTCTACCCAGTCCATGAGATGAGTCCTGTCTCCGAGGCAGGAGCTTTGTGCTTGCAAGGCATCTCCTCTCCGTGCCCAGCATGGGAACATGAACACAACACTTCGAAGCATTTCCAAGTCCTGGAAATTGGAACTAAGGTTGCCTATGTCTGCATTATAAAGCAATTGCTCATTTTAGATTCTCAGTTGTGGCAAAGGTTTGCAAGGTGAAGGCTTAGAGGTTTTACCTCCCAAATGAATTAAAATGAAAAACAAAACACACATTTACAGGAATAGATTAATCACAGAAAGAATTTAAACTCAAAGGTTTATCAAGATGTTAAGTAATCACGAACCAAGCCTAATAATCACTAGTAATAAGCAATGTAAGTAACAAATAACACAAATGATAAATGCCACCGCATTCACTACCTAAGATAGGAGATCCCTATTAACTTTCAGAAGCTGTTGACAAGACACTCCACAGCACAGACATATTTCAGCAAGTGCCAAAGCAGCCCCTTAAACATAATTCTCACATGATACATCCATGATTTTGCTAATCAGACTCATTATCAATAGCAGTAAATCCAAGAAGCAGTGATCCAGATACCAACAGCAGCAAAATCTGCCTTCAGTTTACAATGGCATTTAGTAACTCTAGCACAGGCACTAGGATTAAAAACTCAGATTTTCAAAGTTTTTCACACTTTGGTCACATTTTGTCAGTTCTAGAGTAAGTAAATTTCTGAGAGCTCCATTACGAAGCTGGCCTCCTTCTTGTCCTACACATCATCACCTGTGAATTCTGCCGCCCTGCTCTTTAGGCAAATCTCCATTTCTGCTGTTTCAAAATACCTTTCAATAAACAGGAATTGAATCCAAGAACTGCTGTCCAGTCAGTGCAGTTAAACCATCCCCAAGCTGGGGCAGGGACACAAACTGTTCATGGCACACAGAGCCAGACACTTCTCCCGACTCCTGAGAAATTCTCTGATGCGGTTCTCTGCTGCCAACTTGAGAATATAATGTTTTAAATTTATTTGAAACCAAAGCAGGAAGCACTCACAGCAGACAAAGCTTTGACAGGGACAGGTTAGCCCATCTTTGTGCCTACTTTAATTGTCTTTCTGAAGTTTGAGGGTGCAGAAGGATTACAGCCTTCTTCAATCACTACTTTTCATTCTTCTGAAGTAATACTTTTACATACATATTTTCTTTCTGAGGTAAGAACCTTAAGAGCAACCATTATGATTTTCTGTGGACATGTGCCCCCTGTTCCACACTGGGATGGGGTCTGGGGAGGATGTGAAATAAAAGGGCAAAAGCCTCAAAATTATAATCCAGCCTGCTCTAAACAACATCAGGTCACAAGGCAAACACCAAATGCATTGAGGCCTTAGCTCTGATGAGCTGCCTTTATGTGTATGTATGTTTGTGTGCTTTGGATGCCCGCCCCAAGCCAGCTGCTGAGGAGCATTGTCTGAACACGCCAAAATAGCTGGGAAATGAATGGAAGGGAGCCAAGAGCTGGGACCCACACATGAAACCACTCAGGCTCCGAAAGCCACGGCACAGCATAAATCCAGAAAGCTGTAGAACAATTTCTGTACTGCTATTAGCAAGACAGCCTAACAGGAACGCGGAGGCCTTCCCAGAATAATTTTACGTCGGCAAAGGGAATCGGTTCAAACGTGTTCAGACGCGTGCAGGGGCAGCACAGGATGCAGCAGGTGACCCTCACGTGGGACAGGCAAAGGAAGAAAATCCCTGCTACTCTCATCTTCATGGGAGATAAGGCTTGGGAAACAAACAAACAAACAAGCTTCTCCTACTTCGCTACAGTTTCAGGATGAATGGGGTATTTTTAAGCGATTGCAAGGGAAAGATCTGTCCTATGAATATGAGTGGCCTCCAGATAACAAACTGGCTGCTATTTATTCATACTGTAAATACTCATTAAATACCTATCACCAGTGGACTGTTAATGGACTGATCTTGATAAATGCTAGACAGCGGATGAAATCAAAGGGCTTCGTCGTCTCCGCGCCCTGCTGAATTGGGCCATCCGTCATTTTTAAGTGGTCATTTGTTATGCTGCTTTATCCCAGATATTTATAATCATAATGAATCGAGACAAAGAACCAAACTGCAGTCTCTTTGCCTTAGAGTAATCTAAACTGAAAAAGACGTGACAAACGGATGGACTGATGGCCAGTGCTAGATAACTCTCTTGAGGTTAATATATTTTATTGTGTTGATGTTTTTATTCATAAGTGCACTCCAAGAAGCCACTGGATAATGTTAAATGTGAAAGATCATTTAGAGTAGTCACTTCCTTTCCAGGAAAACTGTACTTGCGAATTCAGAGGGGAAGAGTGTATGGCAATAATTACATATATCACGCAGTGATAGCAGATACTTTTTAACTAACATACCTAAGGGTGTAAGTTAACCATTTGTGTCTTATCATTTCTGCTTTCTCTGAAATGTGAAATCATAGAAAAATGTAGATGAGAAGGGACTTCAAAATGTTAACTTATTTTTTCTTTTTTCTTATCCAGAAAGGGGCTAGCTCCGGAGTTACAGCACACTGCCCAGGGGCTTGCCTAGGCAAAGGAGTCTGGGGTATCTCCATGGGGAAGGATTCCACAAGGTCCTCGCGAACAGAGATGCCACGGAACTTATGGGCAACCTGTGTGTGGCCATCCCCAGCATGAGAAATGTTTTCTTAACGTCCAGTCAGAACTTTTCATGGTCCAACTTGTCTCCATGGTCTCACACTCTCTCCCTGTACACCTCCACAAAACATCTGGCCCAGTCATCCCCACAACCACATAATTGTTTGCGTTTACCCCAGTTTGGCAACATCCTTCTTGTACAGGTGTCCTGGGCTTTGTATTCCCCAGGACCTTTTGAGCTGTCGTTCCTCCCTGCCAGCAACCAGTTTCCTTATCGGCTTCAACATTGCTATCTCTTCTTCATAAATCTGCATTCAGTCATTATACACTGCAAAATGTAAACTTTAGATGTCCGACTGCATAAAGAAATGAATCTCTGGATGCAATCTCTGTTATGCAGGAAAACGTGTAACTGTTGTAAGCCACATGCATTCAACATCCATGTAGGCTATGGGGTTTATCTCACCTTTGTTATTTTTTTGGGACAGGTTCATCTGAACTCATTTTATGAAACACAAAATATTTCCTTTAGTAGCTGTATTTGTGTTTAGGTGCCATTTATACATAGAACTGCATTTATATGTATTATGATACAGTCTGGGGAAGACCAACAAAATGCTGAAGTCTATCACTAACACAGCACACACATGATGCGTCACAAGTTGTTTACACTGCTAATGACATATCAACATATTTGTGTTTCAAATAATGGAAGTATTATGACTTTTAAAATCTGATTAGCAGAGCAGCATCTTCTTAGTTCTAACATAAAGTGAAAAGCTGAAATCAGATAATGGGTAAAATCTACTCCCTTTCTTACCGGAACCAAAACTTTATCCTCTGATTTTAAAAGTGACCACAGAAGAGCCCTCTTCACCTCTATTGCTTAAGTTTTCTGAAATCAGTCTTCCCAGAAAAGTAATTTTAAGTCTCAGATTTTGAATCCCTGCCATAACTACTTTTTTGTTGTTGTTGTTTGATTAGATGATTTAAGTGTGGTACCTTTCTATCTAAAAGTACAAGAGTAACAGCTAGACTCAGATACCTCCATTTGCAGTATCCCTTTTCCTTATCCGCCCATACTTTGTTTCCCTGTGATTACTGTGAGATGGCATCAAAAAAACAGTCAAGAGCAGAACTGTAGTTCAGCATGAAACTGTAGCTCCCCTGTTCTTCCTTCCTTCTGCCATCACCCTGCATTGAATCAAAAAAGCAGGACTAAGAACAGAGATACAGAAGTAGTAGTGCTGCATCTCTGGTACAACTAGGGCCTTTCCTCAGAAACTTGGGAAAAGGCCGGGTTAGTCAAGAAGTCTTTTGAGAGCACATGCTCTGAAAGCCCTTGCTCCATGGGGCATAACTCTGGTCACATTAGTGCCTTGCAAGGATGTGAGAAGCCCTTGGTGTTTTCTGCCCCAGTACCACTTTCCAAGCCAAACACCTGCAGCAGTCTTCTAGTCTGACCCAGCTGCTCTTCAAACAGTTCAGTTCAGTTCATGCTGTGGTAGCACCGCTCTGTGTTGTGCTATCTTGGAGACAGGATGAGGGGCACACTGTACCACACTCATACCCAAGGATAAGTGACGTACAGATAAGTCATTGGTCTTTGGACTCTCTCTTAAGCTTTCTGTCGGTCAAGAAGCCCCCTCAGTCCATCTATGCAGAATTTTATCACTGCAATTCTGAGGCATGCAAGCAGAGTATAGAGGGGTTTCCTTCCTCTGCCATTCCGCTATTTCTAGCCAAGGTGTCTGATCAGGGAAGTGTGAAGCATGAAGTGAGCCCATCCCAAGCTATCGGACATCAGTACAGACAGCAGCTACAAACAAGTCAGCAACCAAGTGAAAGGAAAATTCCTTAGGACTTGGTGCTGGCTTCAGCAGGCAGCAACAGCTGGTTAACATCTGGTGGACCCTGATCCTGGAAAGGAATTGTATACATTGCTGTCTCTTTTTGGACTTAAATTTGGCTTCTTGATGTTTGAGGTGTTTTCTGGGACCTCTGGAGTATATAAAGCAGAGGTTCTATAGATACTTCTGAAGTAAATTCTGTTTTGCTGGCTGTTATTTCAGGAGATGGGATTCAATGACGTATGATCATTGATAAAATCCTTCAAATCTTAAGCTCCTTGTGAATGACACAGTATCTAAGATAAGCTTATCTACTATCTGTTATAAACATCCAAAGAAGTCTAACCCAATAAGCAATTATAGTAAACTTTTCATCATCTACTTAACTAGCTTCCAGTAATATTTAAGTTTTTGATCCACTCGATATAACCAAATTATCAGAGATAAGTAAGAGCCTTTGCCTTTCTAAATTAGCTTACTACAATAAGCAGAACTACCAAATTAAAATTTTGATGTTAAGTAACACTGCACTTTTGGAAAAATTCAGTGGCTGGTTCTTTGATTGTTCCCATCCTTGACAGGGATTCAGGGAATGAAGAAAGCATTTTCCACCATAGCACGACCCCATTTGCCAGTCACCAGCAGAGTTTCCAGAACACCCAGTTTCGCTGGATTGCCTCACTGCTTCATGTTGTTACTGTGCATGGCATTTGTCATTACAATTCACTTGCACTGGTGCAACTCGACGGCATAGTCCAGGCACTGGTTAACATAGCATCTCAGCCAAAGTCTATAGGTCAAGGTCTACTCATTTTTATCATTTTAAAAAGCTTAACAGTAAAGTCAATAAACCACCATGGTATACTAAAAGCTTCTTTTTTTTTTTTTTTTTTTTTTGAAGGCTAGTGCAGAAAATGTATACTGCTGGACCGGTCATTACTTCATGGTAAAAAAAACAGAGCACCAAGATATTTATTAATATATCATATTCTATTTGATTTCCTAAGGAGCATCTGCCAGGGAGGTATCTGAGCGACATTCAAATGTATTTAGCTGGATAACCAGGAGCTGCAATGGGAGACATATCCTGCCTAACATTCCCTTCATCCTTGCACAGAAGAACAGTAAATACCATGATGTGTCTGCTCATTTAAACACCTGACTTCAATGGAATTACCTCTTTTGTTAATCTACTGTGCTGTCCTTTGAACATTCAGATCTGTTTGCTTGTCTTTTTTCTTTAAATCAGAAACTGTTCCGCTAAACTACGAATATAGCTAAACTACGAATATAGCTAAACTACGAATATAGCTAAACTACGAATATAGCAATCTCTTGCCTGAAAGACAGTAGAGCATGTGAAATTCAGACTGACTATTTTGTAATGCAATATAAATTTTTGATAATAGCAGTAATATTTATAATGCATATGGTTGTAAAAATGTCAACCAACTTTTATGGCTTTCCTCTTCATATGAATATTCAGTCATCCATTCGTCCCTTGATCCACTGCAATCCTGAAAAGAAAAGATGAAATAATTTAGTAATTTTAAAATAATTTTTAGATGAAATAATTTAGTAATTTTGAGAGAGCTCAAAACCTGGCACTTTACTGATGCATTTTCCTAGGGGTTTATTAATTTCTCAAGTGCTACTTTTCATATAAAACAGAAACCCAAACATGCAAGTCTGTTCTACAGTGAAAGAGGTTAGAAGTACAGTAAGTTTACAAGTATTTTAAATAAAACTAGATGAATATGCCAAACAAAAATACACTAGAAAAAAAGCCTTATATTTTCTCATTATTAATGATTTTAGTCAATCCTCTCAGTCACTTAAATTTCTGACCTGTAACTAAATTTACTAAATCCCAACTGCTTTATTTAGACCTCAGGGTCCACTAATTCTACAGGTAAATTTTACAGCAATTAGAGAGCTTGAAAAGCCTTTAATAGTATTTCAAAATGTGTTTCCCAGAAATATTGTGCAAGATCTGCACAATAGCTGCATTAAAAAGCAAAAAGCATTTATCAGAACTCAGTTATTATTACAGCTACAGATAATAACCAAAGGCTGTTACAAAATTTGAGTATGTATTTCATGAGCAGTTTCCCATGTATGTATTATTTTTGAGTCCATGTAAATATATCAAAATAAAAGTGGATATAAAATACAGATATTTAAATACAGTATTACACATGGGGAAGGGGTTTCTTCATATTTAAGAAAGTATAAATCCAACATTTTAATTTTCTTTAAAGTTAATTAAAAAGAAAGAATGAAGAAAAATAAAAAAATTGAATTTTCAAAATTTAAATAACTCACAGCATGGCTCAAGCCACTTGTCAGAATATACGGATATATCCAGAAGCAAATTCTACTTGCATATGATGTAAAATTCTGCCAAATCGGCCTGTAGTGATGTAAACATGATTTCAGGAATGTAAATCTTTTGTCAGGGAGTTGTTATAAACAATATTTTCATATAATTCAAAATAAGGCAGTCCTTCAAACAGCAACAGAGCATCAACCGCCCATTTTTAAACCACGACCCAGTATTTCATTAGGGTTGTATATATGATAACACGGCTAATGGGTTTCAGCAAACTCAGCAAACTTTCACACTGAAAACAAGGCAGGAGAGTCCAGCTGGAATGTAAAATGAATAAACATTCATATACTGTGCTAATATTAACTTGATGAAACACCAAACACTTATATTTTTATTATTAACCTTTAATATTTTCTTAGAAATAAAATAAACTTAGGTTTCAAATTAATATTCATATGAATCATAAAAGGCTGTAAAATCCTGAGAAACACGGACCTTACTAAATGTAATTAAATAGCGTATGCTTACTGTGCTCTAACTACTGTTGACTATTTGCCCTGTCTTTGATGCATCTTGAAGCATCCATCTTTCTTTTCCTTTTTAATCTCCCTTGGTGCAATTTGAATTGCTTCCAAATTTCCATTTTATGAAGCAACTTCTGTTTGGCACACCACTAAGCCAGCAAGCCTTGGACATTATCAACTTGTTTTTTCCCCCTCGTGAATTGCACACTGGAGGAAGGACATTTAGCTCCTTCTTTGATGCAATGTCCAAAAATGGGAGAGCTGGGATGCGGTTCATGTGTGCTGAATTTAGGCCCTGTGTTTATCAAGCCCGGATAGGACTCGGCCATCAAGCTCTTTTCAGTTGCTTACAACAGGAGGCCAAGGAGTCTCTGTAAAAGGAAAAGCTCCTGCGACCTTGCAAATGGTTCCCAATTCTCCTTATTTTCTCCTCATTACGTCTCTCCAAACATCCGCAAACCCTGCTTCCCGCAGAGTTGCTCAGCTTCATGTTACCCAGGGATGCTGGAGGTCCGATTAGGTTTTGGTGACTACGGCGATAAGGAAAGCAAGGGTATGTGTTTCCAAACCGCTAACTTACAGCTATCTGGATAACCAGAGCTGCGCTTGCTTTACATATTATTAAATCACGTACCACGGCCTTCCCTTGGTGAAAAAGCTACCGCTTTAGTAATGATAAATGGCTGGATTTGCTCGCAAATTCAACTCGTGTTTGCACAACTTATCACGCACTGGGTTGCCCCCTTCCTGCCTCCTTGCCATGAATTCCACGCGCACGGGTCAAGGATCTCTTTAGTAATGGCTATTTTGGGCCACCTTCGGGGTGAGGATGAAGAGCTAAACACTTCTCGGCAAGTATCTGCTCCACGGGTAACGCCGCGTTCTGCGCCCTCGCCCTTGGAAGTGCTGAACAGCCCCAGTGAGCTGCTCCATGCCCTCTCCAGGGACGGCAGTGAAGCCTGTAGCTCCCTCCTCCTTCTTGCCCTTTCTGAAGGCTAGAGGGATGTTGGCTTCTTCCAGTCCTCTGGCACCTTCCCCTCTCTCCATGACCTCTCCAAGATGAAGGAGAGCGACTGAGTAATGACCCCCGTCAGTTCCTCAGCACTCTTGGGTGCACCCCATCCGGGCCCATAGATTTATGGGTGTCCAGTTTGCCTAAATAAACCCCAATCCAATCCTCCTGGACCAGCAGAAAGTCCTCCTCTCTCCCGGTTGTCTGTCTTGTGTCCAGGCTCTGTAGTTCATGGGGACTGATCTTAGCAGTAAAGACAGAAGCAAAGACGGCATTTAGTAACTGCCTTCCCTGCACCCTCCACCACCAAGACACTCACCCCGTTCAGCAGCAGGCCCAGATAATTTGATAAAATGTACTCAATTTAAGTTGTGCAAAGCCCAGATAATTTGATGAAATGTACTCAATTTAAGTTGTGCAAATACATATGCATACTAAATACATATTTTGCATACAGGACTAAAAAGAGCACTTACTATGCATTTTGTCACTATCTACCCAACAGTGATCATAAAGTTTATTTTTATTTCATTTTCAGAGTTTCTGGTAGGCTTTGATGGCAATTTGTCTTAAAGGTTATTCAAGAGTAACTCCACTCTCCCATACCTTTGTTACTCTGATGTGGTGTCACAACAAAAATACTTCAGTTATTTAAAAATATTTCTGAAAATTAACTTAATGCTTCAATAATGCTTCAAATTCTGTTTTTTTCAGGTGTGTTAATAGAAGGGAAATAGAAGCAGAAGCCAGAGAGTGGGATGTCTGTTGCTAGGTGACACCTCGCTCTCCTGAACTCCTACAGATTGAAATATTCATACAGACACCCCGAATGAACGATGTCTGGTATACAGAGAGAGGAGACGTGCACGCTTACGGAAATAAATCACAATTCAAGGTAAGAAACAAGAGCTGTACCACCAACACGGTCCCGGGGGGTATGCAAAAATTAGAAGACTGGAGCCTGCTAAGGAGGAGTGCGATCTGGCTCCTCCTGAGCACCAGCGCTGACTGGAGCCTGGTGGGGCCCACACGGAGGTGTTGCTGAAATGAGGATTCCCCCCGTACGAAACCCTCCCTGAAAGGCCTGAGTGACACGAGGCTCCTTTCACAGAGCCAGAAACTACATCCCTTGCACAAGCAACTGCACAGCTGCTTTTTCAGTGTTAAATTCTGATAATGTGTTTGCCCAGAAAAAAGACATGCAGTTGGCAAGATGCAGACGACTGGTTCGTTACCAGAACGTCTTCATTCACATGCAGCCTACGTGTAGCGCGGCTCCTCCTTCCTTTACAGGCTTTCTTCAACTCCTTCAGGGAGTCCTTACACAGTCTTTCAGCAGATGCTCAGGAAAACAAACATTATTCTTTGCAGGTCTTCTATTTCACAGAATCATAGAATCACAGAATGGTTGAGGTTGGAAGGGACTTCTAGAGGTCATCTAGTCCAACCCCCCTGCTCCAGCAGGGCCACCTAGAACACGTGGCACAGGGTGGCATCCAAGCGGGTCTTGAAGATCTCCAGAGAAGGAGACTCCACAACCTCTCTGGGCAGCCTGTTCCAGGGCTCTGTCACCCTCACTCTCAGGAAATTTTTCCTTAAGTTCCTGTGGAACTTTTGGTGCTTAAGTTTGTGGCCATTTCCTCTTGTTCTGTCAGTGGCCACTACTGAAAAGAGGCCAGCCCCATCCTCCTCACTGCCTCCCTTGAGGTACTTATAGACACAGATCAGGTCCCCTCTCAGCCTTCTCTTCTCCAGGCTGAACAGGCCCAGCTCTCTCAGCCTCTCCTCATAGGGCAGATGTTCCAGGTCCCTGATCATCCCTGTGGCCCTGCGCTGGACTTTGATTTTTTAACTTTTTTTTAGCAAATTCTACAACTTCAAGGACAGGTTCCAGGCCCTTAGGGACAAAAGGCTGAATTTTAATAGCAGTTCACTCACTCTAGAACTTAATGACCCAGTTTGAAAAACACATATATACATTCTTATAATGTAAATTAAGGGAATCATTAAACTGCAAAAGATGGTGTTTTTCAATAATAACTTAAAAAATAACTGCAGAGCTGAGTGAATGTACATTAAGTGTTTTAATATGACAAATGAAAGACAAAGTTATGCACCTTGTAAAGGCAGAAAATATTTTGGTATTTAAAATTTAATAGAATTATTGGATTCCCAGATTTAACTAACGATCAGACCTCAAACTGAAAGAGTGCAGTAAACTGCAGGAAACGGAGAAAAAATAGGGCAAAATTTTTATTCTAAAAATAGTGCTGGTTATTACTTTAACCCCTTTAGATATGTGGACAGCTCTGGGACCCTGATATCCCCTTCAAACCCCTATTTTAAGTAGAATGGCATTGGGGTTTTTTAACTCTAAATAGAATAAAATTGTAATCAACACAGTCACACATCACTTGGAACGGCTCCTCCGGCACCAGGAGCGTTCACGACACACAGCGCACAGCCGCTCATTTCAGCGTCCATCCTCATGCCAGTCAAACTCCTCCTCAGAGTTAAAATTCTACTCATACGTCCTACCAGCCTCTGCACAAAGTCAAGGGAACTTCACAGGCCTTCTCTTGGTGTAAGAACTCTTACACCATGTGTAAGAGTTACACATGGTGTTACAACTCTTACACATGTGTGCATGTGTATATATGTGTGTACATATACACATATCTACACACACACACAAGTGCATATGTATGTGCACAAGTGCATGTGTATACCATGTGTGCGCACATGAATGTATACACATGCATGTGTATACAGATGGTAGGTACAAAAAATACATGCATATCTTATACCACAGTATGTTGGTGATATAGTAAAACATTTTTTGTAAATAATTGACTTAATTTGCAGAAAGCACACTTTCTAGGGCACCATCGAAAGAACACAAGATCTTCAGCCAGACTCTTTTAGATTAACTGTTTCAGAACGTGAATGTGCTGCTCTCAAAATAATAATGGTTACCCACAATTTCCACTCAAGAGGGCTTACAAGCATGAGAAAAAAAAAAAAGTAATAGTAAAAAAAATGATTACTGTAATTTGACACGGGAATCGTAACTGTTGTTAATTGTTGTTTAATTACAATTCAAAAAAGGGGAATGCAATAAAGTGCATTGAAAATAAAGACAAAATGTAAAATCCAAAATGTAAGTACCCAAAGGAAGACCGTTCATGCCTCAAGTTCATGGAACTAGCACCTTATTTCTTAGTAGTTTGGGGGGGGGGCAGATAAACTGGAACTACTGTGAATTACTAATCCTATTTTTTGTCCAAATTACAATCTCCACTGTAAATAAGCTTTGATCATATTCCCTCTTACCTAATCCCTAACAGTCACCTTTCACCTACCCGATTTGCAGCACATTGTACACAGAGGCATCAACGTAAATTCACTTTTTTCATATATATTCTCACTGGGACCTACAGGATAAGATGGAAAACACTTTCTAATGAATCTTTCTCATCTTCCTGTTGCCAAATGGGGTAAAAACAGCATTTTCAAATGCCCCTACTGACCCCACATCTGCTGGTCCAGCATCTTACTCAGAGTGGGTTTGGGCGCAGCCCCTAATTGATCTGGCTCTACTCATTGTACAGGCAGTAATACTTTTGCTCGCTTCTCTGGGTGCCCAAAATAATCTATATTTATATTCTAATGCTTTTAAAAATAAAACAGGGATTTTCTTTATTTCCGCTTAAGAGGCTGCTGATCCCAAAGACCATTAGAAGAACAAAAAACACTTGCACTTGTACACAGCTGTAAGTGAAATAAAGCTTAGAGCTGAGGTCTCTAGTTTCCTTAACTGGAAAAAGCATCAGTTTCTCCACAGACTGTAAGCTAAAATTTCTCATGGTGACAGCAATCTTCTAATTGTCTGAACTAAAAGAAGAGAGACTGAACACGCAAGCCCCCTTGCTACTTATCCAAAGGAATGAACACCACCTTGCTCCAGACTTGCACCACAGTCTGCTCTAACTCAAGATAACTGTATTAAGTTTAGTGGAACATGGGGGTCAAGATACACCAACTGTGTTCCCACTGCCTTTGTAGGCCCTCAAAGTGTCCTTAGGCTGCTCTGATCACCACATTCCTGAGCTGCATCCAAAGAGAACCGCCTTGCTCTGATCCAGATACACCCTTTGCATGGGTGAACAGCAAGCCAAACAGATAACCATCCAAACTACAAGCTTATACTGCCCTCAAAACATCCCAAACCACGTCAGCTGGACCACCCTGAGTTAACTCCTGGCTACAGAAACTTATGTGGGGTCATTGGTGGCCCCAAAGACAACCTCAGCTCACAGTGGTGGCACCCCTCAAGTGTGAATGACTTCTTATAATCCTGCAGATATAGTGGTATAATAGCAAATACATTCCTCCTCTAACACTCAGCTAAAGTGACCAAACTGACAGATTTCAAAGTTGGTATATGGGGACCTAATAGCACAATATTGTTATTTCAGTGTCCTTGACCTGTTTCCATCTTCTTTAAAGGCAGCAAATTCCCCAACTCTGCAAGGTCCATTAGCTTTGCAAGAGGAGATGGCTCAATAAAAAAATGTCCAGGAGGATTTGCTAGGTTTGTTTTTATTTATTCATTTTTTTATCCTACTTGTTTTTAATTGACTTGAACCATGAGAGAACATGGGAGACGTTAAAGTATATCCATCGTTTTGCGCAAGACATCAAAAGTTTTGGAGAGGTGAACTTAAAAACAACAACAACATGTAACATATAAATCATGGTGACTATATGACATGCCTCCCTTTAACTACAGGAAAAAAGCAATACAGACTCTTTCTGTGGAATCAGATCATTTTTGTTCAATTGTCATACGGAGCAGTTTCTTTAGCAACAGAAAAATGCCTGTTACAGGAGAACTCACTTAAGACAAACTTCCATTTCACAAACTAAAAAATGATTTAACATGTAAAATGACTTTAAAAATATTAACAAATAAGTAGATTCAATGAATGAATGGACGAGTTTTTCCAGGTTTAACTTTTATGCCTACTGTTCTAGGCAAACTGTCAAACAAACACGGGCTGCAGGAAGAGGCACCTTTCCAAAAGAGGGGTTTGGAGCACAAGTATGTGAGACACGTATATGAATCCAGACACGTATGACAAGAGTTACATTCACATGTCCCCAAACCTATTAAAGACTCTTCCGAACTTCTTTACTGTGAGGGTGACAGAGTCTCTGTGCCACGTGCTCTGGGTGTCCCTGCTGGAG
Organism: Crypturellus undulatus; assembly: GCA_013389825.1. Lineage (NCBI taxonomy): Eukaryota > Metazoa > Chordata > Aves > Tinamiformes > Tinamidae > Crypturellus > Crypturellus undulatus. Next base: position 43,091 of record VWPW01010002.1, read on the forward strand.
CAGGGTGTTGGACTAGATGATCTCTAGAGGTCCCTTCCAACCTCAACCATTCTGTGATTCATAGTGGCCTTCGGAGGGAACACCAGGCCAATGGGAAAAACAGAGCAGGAAGAAAAAATTTCACAGCGTTGTTTATACACAGTAGCTTACATAAACCTGGCACATCTTCTCCTTTTATGCTGCACAAGATGTTGTGAAGAAATTAAAGAATGGCACTAACCGTCAGCCCAGTCTGCATAAAACACTGTGCGGCGTTCCCCTTACCTCGCTTCCAAGAGCACTTTGCCAATTTTCAGATTGGTAAAATAATAAACACCCCAACTATTTAAAGAACAAACAAAAAAGCTGCGTCAATTAAATTTGTTTTAAAAGAGCAAGCAAAACCATCATCACCGACAGAGATGACTACAGAAGCTCTAAGTTGCTACATAACCAAAAGGAGCTTGTAAAATCTATTTTGAGCCTGTTGCAGCTGCGACACATGCAGCAAAAAGCAAACGCTCCGCTTTAAGAAGCCCCAAGGCAGAGGCTGTCACCTCCTCAAAAGTGCCAGCTGAGCTGCTTCTCCGAGACCCTTCTAACCAGGTTAATCCGTGTAAAATAAGCTAGCGAAAACCTGATAAGCGATTCAGGGAAGAGCAGCTCATTTTGTTCCTCCAAAACAGAGGCAATAAAAAGCATCGGGAGGCATCAACTCCTTCAGCTAGCCTAGCTGCAGTGAGCAAGAGGAGGGATGCTCCTTCCCAATTTACCAAAAAGTTGAGGAAGAATTAACAGGTAAAAACAAGCAAACACACATACCAAAAAAAAAAAAAAAAAAAAGTGCTCTAGGCTACAATATGTCACAGAGAAACCCAACCTTCCAGATTCTGATTTGTCCTTTCAATAAAAAATAAAGCCAATGGTTGGAGGTATCCCTGGTCTCTACAGTGGGTAAATGACTAGTTACTATTTCTACTTCTGCTCAATCCTCAGTGAGTTCCGTCACTGAACTCAATGCCATTTGGGCCCCTTTGCTTCCAATTAGAAATGAACCAACAACCTGCTTTTTCAAGAAGAAAAGCATGGTAGTTACATACATGAAGCAGCTGGAATATATTCAGGTTCGAAACTCAGGTCATGATGTGACAGCAGCGACACTATTAATCAGTTTAACAAATCTTTTTGGCTGGCATGAGACAAATGTGGCTGATGAGTGTCTCTTTTAACAGAAAGGCACACTCCCTAAAATTGATCCATTCACCACTACTGTTTCCATTAATCATTTTTAATGTCTCTCCTACTAACATGGCCTCTCTTGAAAGTGCAGACTAGGATTACTATCAATAATTATCCCTCTGAATACTGTAGGCAAAAAAAAATCAAAAAAGGGAGAAAACTNTACTAGGATTACTATCAATAATTATCTCTCTGAATACTGTAGGCAAAAAAAAAAAAAAAAAAAAATCAAAAAAGGGAGAAATTTGCCTGACTAGTCAATGTTCCCAACAGGCAATGACCATCTGGAAACAGCTCTGCCATATTCAGTAATTACTTACAAAATATTCCAATAATTACTTAAAAGTTAAAGAAAGTCACTGAAGCAGATCCTTATTCTTGACATCTCTGCAATGAGTGAGAAGGATAAGACTGAACCTAATATTGTTCCTTGAAAATTGCACTGGAAACTCCATCCCTATCCCAACAGCTCAAACTTTAGCGTACACTATGAAGGTCATTGCACACTCCAACTTACCTTAGCAAAAAGCAGTTTCTTTTAGGATATGTGCTCTATCGTTGGTAAATAGTTGATACATTACATTGACTTCCCTGTCACAAATCATTTCTCTCCTTGTTTTAATAGTCTACGCAATTTTGAGGGATGATTGAGAGTTGCTCTGGTTATTTTTCTGTCCTTTGATAAACAGAAATATATTTCCCCTTCTCCTGTCTTATAATGCCAATCAAACAGACTTTTGACTTTTAAAAAACTAATTCACTGCACTGCTTCATTCACTATTGCAGGAGAGGATTCTGCCTGCACATCTGACTGCATATTTCAGTGTGCAAAATGGTAATAGTCTCACTTCCAAAGATGACTGGAACCTTCCAGTCTTCTACCACGATCAGCAAATACATCTCAGCATCTGCATTCAGCAAGCAAGGGCCCTTCCATCCTGCAGGCCACTGCAGGCCTAAGCAGCCACCTTGACTGTGGCTCCACAATTACTCACTTCTGCAGCTGGGAAACAACAACCTGAAGATTAACCTCTGCAAACAATGTTCTCGACAGTTGACAGGATTCATCTCAGCTACATATGGACATCTCTATCAGAGAGCATTACACTTCATGTCTGTATAGTTAGTGGAGGGAAATACACCCTTCAAGGGCCCTATTCATTAGGCTGTGACACTGCAGTGATTCTAGGAATCACTTCTCACTGAAAAGCTCGTCAAATTAAATGGCCCCCACGAGTCTGAAGAGTCCTAGGTACTCTAGTATAGTACTACTTTTAGAAGCTACTAAAACTTTTAAGGCTTTGGAGTTTAAACAAATCTCGGATCAAAACCTCTGATTACTAAGACTTTTTACCTCATGGTTTTCGATGTAGCCAGGTAGGCTTGGTTGCACAAACTCTTTTTCAAAAGAGCTTGAAAAACGAAACAAAATGTAAGTTCAGCATGGTAAAATATTGCTATCAAACAGGGATTCTTACTAAACTACTAGATAACTAAAAAGCCCTAAGGTCTTGAATCACTTCAAGGACCATGGTCATCACTTCCTCCTAAGCAAACACTGAGAGGACCAACCCAGCTGCTGTGACCACAGATCTACATGAAGTGCTGAGAAGGGCCCCCACAGGACCCAGCTCCACACAAAGGTACCTGCTGGTCACAGCCACTGATGATGCACTCAGCAGACACTTTTGACTATGTATTTGCTACATGTGATAATTCAGGTTGATTTTAATCATGCAGAGTTTGTTTTGTTTTGGTTCTTTTAAATTGATTCCCTTTATTACGTTTGGATGAGCAGGTAACATCTCTTACGTATTAACTGAAGATACACCTGGAGCTAAATCTACTCTTGGTGTAATCCCAGGAATACACCCACCTGGTACTTTTGAACTACGAGAAAGCTCCTAAAATGCATTAACTATTAAAAAATATTCATGTAGTTTAATTAAATAAGGGATAGCAAGTACAACTCTTGCTCTTACACCAATTTCTGATTCTGAATACACTGATTACTCCTAGTCTAAAATGAGTGCCAGAGATTCATCTCACACTTTTTTTGACTAATGCCTTATGCTGTACCAACTCTTTGCCCTGTGTTACCCACCACAGAAATGCTGCTGTCCAGATCTCACACCTCACGCTTCCTCTTATCTCCCTCTTACATCCTAGGTCTCTATCACTGCTTTTTAAACACCGCCACAAGCAGACTCTGCTCCCATTGACACATTCATCCAGATGTGAAAAACCTTCCAACTCAGCTCCCAAAATGCCCTTGCTGTCCCCCTTACTCTCCTCATGGATTTCTAGTACTCCCTCAGCCCTGGAGCTTCCATACAGTTTTTCCGTCCCTTTACTTCCATACAGTTTTCCATCCTTCTCTAGGTCCATGAGTCAGTGCAGACAGAATCAGCCCCTCTAGCCTCTAATTTCAAGGGATCTGGAGTTGGAGTAAGAACAGGATAATCTTGTTACCAACAAGAGAGCAATCTTCTGCCATGCAGTATTACTTTCCTCTCTGTTTCACAAAATAATTTAAAATTATAATCTAGAACAATTTAATGAAAAGTTTATGAACCAACACTCTTTTAATTTGTCCTACTCTACAGTACTGTTCCTACAGATTTCTTTTTATCTCCTTCCTTGACTTTTTTCTTTTCCTAAGGACTGCTCATACATGGGTACTTTTGGATCAACAAACCTCTCAGTTTAATTTAGATTGGTGTTATTCTCTTGCATTAAGAACCTGAATTATAACTCCATGTTGTTGCTTAATCTACCACTATCAATGAAAGTTAACAAAAGCTTTAAAAATATATATATATGTTTTCCTCCACATCGTAAGTTGTATTCTTGATTATTCACTACACATATATTCGCTATTTTGAATATTGAGTTTTCATCATTCTGAATTCATGGAATTAGCATAGGAGACTATTGCTAGCAATTCTTGAATTATCAAACTGCCACCAAAACAGAAGCTGTCTTATTACAACATTCTGACTGAAAAAATTCTATTACTAAAGACTACACAACTGCAAAGGCATCGCAACAAGAGCAAGCTTTGATTAATAACAACAACACACACACACAAAATATTGATATTGGTCCAGAAGCATTAATAGCAAACATTGTTATATGTCACAATATGAAGATAGTGTGGAAACATACAGTTTCATTAAAAGCAAACCTAAATGTGATATTCTTTATAACAAACGTAATGAACAGTGCAAATAACTAAACACTTTCACAAGTAGCAAATGTTATCATCCCAATGACTACCCCAACAGAGTTGCATCCTGTCGAGTTACCACACTTAAGATTCTCTTAAAATGTCCATTAGAAATATCTCTTTCTAATTAATTGTAATGCATACTTGATATATGAAGCAAGTTAAAACTGCTTGTTTTGGCAGGACAAAGAGAACGCGCTTAAAACCTCAAGCAAATATCAGTCTCTTGAGGGACAGACTTAGTTTAATATATGCGGGAGAAAGTAATGGGAGTTTCTCAATTAAAAAAGAAAGTTAAAAATAGGCTTTATAGATAGGACTGTAATAAAAATAAACCACTGAAAAACCCTTAGTAATGCATATTTGCAGTTAAAAGTAAAGTTAGTGTTACAACCTGAACTTAAACTGGCAAGAACATGGAAGTTCAAAAAATGTCTTCATTTAGAGACAGGTTCTTTAAGAACCTTCAAGAGTTAATTCTAAAAAATATATTTGCAGGTGAACATACAAATCCAAGGTACAAAGCCACAAGTGAAAGGCACATTAAAGGGTTAAAATCTTAGCTGCTCTCCGCAAGGCTATATTAAGCCTAGGCCTATTATCACCTTCCTATGGCCTGTTCTGACTTGGTGCTGACCTGAACCCTGACTGCTAGGGAGGGCAAACGGGGAGAGGTTTCTTGCATTTAAGAGTAATTTTCATCATCTGAATCATTTCTATTTTTAGTCCCCCTGGGGTACTGTGGTCAGATTATTTTGCCTTTTCAGCTGCATTTTCCAATCTAAAGTACAGAGGAAGGCCACTTCTCTCATCTCTCTCCTTTTATCAACTGGCCAAGGGACAATAAGGTGAGATGGGGCCACTGCTTTATCTGCCCGTCCACTTTTGTGTCCCGGTGGCCACAGCAGGCTTGTTAAAATACGAGTGTCAAGCAGTCAGGAAATCTTATCAGATCCTTCATCTTCAGGATATCAAATATGTAAGTCATCCTCTTGTATGGAAAATTTCATGGACCAGAGCCAACGGTTTAAATGGCTTGGACACAGTCAGAGGGATTAGAGTAACCAGCACCGTTTCAAAAGAAAAAAGCAGCTGGGCCTGTCTTTAGAATGAATGAATGCACTCAAATCCACACACTTAGCTGGCAACATACTTACCTGCACTATATCAGCAAATACAAAACACACTCTTTGAAACACATACTCAGAGAAATAATGTCTTTTCTTTTTCCCGTGTTATTTTTTTTTTAACAGGGCTTGAAAAAAGCCCCCAAGGAAGCATTTCATTGAATGAATTCAGAGAGAGGCTGTTATATGAAAGCAAAATTACACTTTTATGAATGTACATGGATGACATTCACAAACAACCTGCCTCTATCCCTTTGCAATTTTATTTAAAAAGCTTTCAAGTAAGACCATCATCTCTAAGATATAACAGGGACATAAAGCTTTTTTGCAGATCATCATAGTAATCATGGCAACAGAAGTACCAGCTTTGTCTTCTCTGTTTTTTTTCATGTTTTAGGCCCAAGGTTGATCCTTGGGATCTTCTTCTTTCTGGATTTAGAAACTGTTCCCAGCAGTGCTAGTGCAAATATAAAGTTCAAAGGTCCAACACAGTTAGAATGTCACTTAATATTTTTTTTTTTAAACTAAACATGAAATACTGAATAGGTAATAAGAACACGCTCTTCCTTTCTCTTGAGAAGAAGACTCAAAACAAAAAGTGGCAATGCTGTAGGCTGTTATGGGGAGATAAGATAAGAAAGGAAAGGATGGAGATCTGCAAACTTCTTTATGAGTGCTCCACCAAAGAAAACTAGAGAAAATACCTCCTCCGCAGGAGCAGTGGGCAATAACACTAAATTAGAACAACAGTAAGTTAGGCTGCAAGCAGCAAAGCAGCATTAGCTTGAGTCTGTGCTACAACCAGCCTAGAGGCAAGACCCAGGAGACCAGGGAGCTCCTCTCTTCAGAGCTGCTCCCTGCCTACCAGAGCGTTACCTCAGCGGCCACCTTGGGGCCCATCAACAGAGAGTTCCCACAAACTGTAAAACTAGGATGGCGGATAGCTCAGCCTATCCCTGGCAATTCACACCACCAGGGTTACCCTCGGGTCTTTATATCCTTATTATATCTGTTATATACAAGCTCCAAGAACGGAATCACTGGGCCTTGACAGGACCTGTGGTAGCACCAAGATGCACCCTGATTCAACCTCAAGAGAAAGCATCTGGTGCAATTTCCAGCGAGGACAACAAACAAATAATAACCGGCACAAGCGGAGTGGGAGTTTGCCAAGAGCTCTGATATTTGCTTCATTTTTTTCTACAAACATCTATAAATTCAACAGATTTTTCATATGGGATAGGAATTAACTCCCCGCACACACATACCCCACACAATAAATTCTATATTTCCAATAAAATCTACACTCCTTAAGGATGTTTGGCATATTACCACAGATGATGTCTGCAAAGTGTCTTAAAGATGTAAAGAATAATAATTTATTATTACAAAGTCTTAGCAGTAAGGACAAGAGGCAGCATAAGCAACATATGTTTTTATTCCCCAGCAGCGTATTGAATAATACTACAGCATTTTAAAAGCGGGAAAAAAGCAAGTAGTCCTCAAAATCCATAGAATTCAAGAAAAGTGATTTATGACAGCAGTTTCATAATACATGTTTCCCCTTCAGTCCCAAACAACAGGAGCAGCTAAAGGAAGTTCCTTTATGGAAAAGTCATTCTCCCCTGGCTAAATCTATTTTCTGAAAGAGGCAAATCTGCTGCTAATCCCAGTCAGATGAAGTTTCCGGATACTGTTGAACTCTGCAATACTGGCACATCTAGGTCATTACAGAGGTCCTTGGAGCTGATGATCTAATTGGTTGTGATCCTCAGTGAAGTGCCAAAGTCAGTATTTGGTCTACTTTTTCTGTTATTAATATTATTACTATTTCAATGCATCTTACAAAGATAGGTAAAGAGGAAATCTGCACCCATGCCACCAAACACTGCAATATTAGTAAAGAATGGCAGTGAATATACTCAAAATGCTCACCGTTAAAATAAAAATCTTCTTACTGTAGTAAAAGACATAAGGAAATGCAGACACCCTTAGCATAACCCTTAGCATATGTAGTTAGCAGAACTACAGTACAGAAGACAGATGGTTCTGACTATCTCAGATCTCTTGGGCTTTGGTTACAGACTAAGAGTCCCTATAAATATCATGAGGTTTCTTCAATTATCTACAATCCACCTTGCCAACCTTTTTTTTTTAATATTATAAATTGATCATCAAATGTTAAACCAGTTTTAGATACAAGGATCCTGGATTTAGATGTACTCTAATCAGTCAGACCGAACGCTACATTCCTATACCGTGCCATGCAATCTAGTGTCTAAAAAAAGATATTAATGAATACATTTTCAAAAGTATCCACCTACAAGGAACAATTATGGAATTTTTATTTAGCTTCCATTATATGCTACACTCATGTAGGAAAACAGTGCTTTTAAAAGTAGCAACAAACTTTAATACTCACTTGCAAAAGACAAGGGTAAAATAACAGGAATGGAAAGGAAATAGCAGGGAGGGAAAAAAAAAGAGAGAGAGAAAAGACTCAAATGCTACTGAAAAAAACAACAGATAAGGGAAATGAATACATATTTACTGCATTATACTCAGTATTTCTTTAAAAACACTAAGTGGTTCCGCAAATTACAGCAAATGGAAAGCTGTGCTTTAATTTTATTTTGCTTTGTTCATATTTCTGTGTAAAAGTCTAGTATTTCAAATCCTTCTATTTTAAGCAGAAGCAGTATCTATATGCAGAAACAGACCACTACTTTGCAACTGCCAACTCCTATATTTTTTAAAATAGATAACTGGTGAACTTCTGCTTGCAAAAGTTTCACACTGCAATGCGCCAGCCTTACAGTTTTTACTGATCCCTTCCTTATGAACAAGCCTGAAAGTCAAGTTTGCTTCGACATGCACGCGGGAAGCCCTTCACTGACTTTTCAAACCATGTGTAGAGGAGACGTATAAGGAAGCAGCATGAGGAGCATGGAGATTATCAGATTAAGTTCTATGTATAAATTTATATTTTGGAATTTATATTTTGCCTGACAGAAGCAGTGCGAGAGAAATAAAACGTTTGAAACTGAGGAAACTGGAAGATGCAGGAAGGAAAACATTCCTTTACAGGACTACACCTGAAATATTTTGGAAGACTTATACAAGGGAAATAGCACCGTGGCCCTGCAGCAAGGAACAGCAGCATCCCAGGCTGCATTAACATGAGGGCAGCCAGCAAATCCATGGAAATGGATATACAATACAAAAATGTGATTTATATTTATGTTTATATTGTTACTAAATTATTAAAAGTATTAAAATTATCATAGTAGAAATTCATAGAAGTACTACAAGAAGTATGGCAGCCAGATTTTTACACATTAGCTTTCTCTGAAAATAAGAGCAAAACAAAGATTTATGGCACTTTTAATTGGTATTGCTTTATATAAATACAGCCTGAGGGAAGGAAAAGAAACCCACTGTATCAAACAGAAGCTCAAGTTTTTAATATCATAAATTTTTAACTAATCCCTCAAGATCATGTTCAGTAATGCTACAGAAAGAATATTTCCATATACAAATATCTGACTTGATTATGAAGGATGTCAAAAACACTGGATGCCTATTTGAGCTGAGAGCATTATGAGTTGTTTTAAAACACTGCAAGGATTTACTCCCCGCCTGAGCATCAGGTCTCTTACTAAAATCAGCAGCATTACATAACGTAACCAAAAGTAGGTTTTGACTGTGGAAGTAACGTTTTTCAGCTCTTCTAGATCTTGACCTTGAGCAAGTAGATAATATCTGGAAAACAGACGTAGTTTAGGAAAAGTAACTTTGATTTAAATTATTCTTAGATTTTATGTTACTTACTTCTAAAGATTAGTGACCAAATCAGCGACCAGAATTTGTTACTCAGGAATCAGATCAGCACCAGGGTCGGCTTGTGGAGGGGATGACAAGGTCAGGACTCCCCTTCCTCCAAGGAAGGAGAGGGGAGACGGAGACCACGGCTCACAGAACTGCTAGACTGGCCGAGTCTGTCTCATCAAAGCCCAGTCTGCTCGACACGCCGGCCAATTAAGGTACAGGGATGTCACAAATTTACGAGCAAAACCTGGCAGGATCAAGTTCCATGGCCCTATGAGCATTTTATTTTTCTACTATTTGGGAATCATCTCAGGCCTCAGCTGCTGCTGACAGCCCTATACATTTTCTCATTAGGCTTCGGCAGGATCAATCCTTAATGTAATTGCGCTCCTGAACCAGAGAGTGAACTATGAAGAGAGCTCGCCATAAAAAGGAGATGAAGGGGCCACAGGAGCATTTCTATTTCTCAACACTCCTTCTCTTTACATTACAGACATGCTTCAAAAGAAAATTAAATTAAGCTATGAGTGCCATTTAACTGTCAGATATGATACCAATGGGCACTTTTAAAAGATCAGACAGTTGGAGACACGAGGTAGGCTCTGCTGGGATGACATCCAGCACTTTGCTTGTGTGAGATGGAATATGTTTAGCTGCAGTTTCAGCAGATTTAAAGCGTAACAGGTTTGCTTATTCAGAAAAATAAATATTAATAATAAAAAAATAAACTACAGTGAAATTCCCCACACTACCCAGTAAAAGGACCAACGCAGAGATGCACCTTGGAAGTGCCTGCGGAATATACCTTTCCACATTCATCTAGGAATCCTTCAGGATAATCACTAAAGATAAAATACTATTTAAGAAGACAAGTCCTCTCCTAAGTAATTTAAAGTAATCACTATTGCTGGGCAGCAACTTTAGACATCTGCAGGTCATCATCTTTCTGGAAAATGTCATTTCTATTATATCCCAGGCTACTGTGAATTCCATACCATGTAGTTTTTGCAGACCTGTTAACTTGTTTTTAGAGGTAGCAGATAATTTATACTTGAAGTGACTTGGATTTTATTTTTGTTGAGAAATCATATCCTATGCTAAGAGCAGATTTTTACAGCTGAGAATTATAAAACCTCTGAAGACAGGAATTTCTGTTGGAAGCATGAGCAGATTTAACTGGAGACATAAAAAGAAATATGAGTTTTCAGCTACTTTAATATTATCAAAAAACCCTAGTATAAAAATATAAAAAGAAATGAACAGTTCAAGGTAAAACATTATCTGCAATCATTTCCATACAAGTCCTATCTTTACGACTCTTGGCTGCAACCTTTTTAAGGTCCTTTCACTGATAGTGCTTATCTCAGTTTTTGCTGTAAAAGCTTCTTTCTTTTTAAACCTCTTGCAATGAAGTACCCTTCAAACTATAGATCAAACTGCTACATTTTGACTTTGTCACAATGATTTTTCACCACCAGCTATTCATAATCCCAGCTACCCTCCAATATCAGAACCACGGAGGACAAGGTACAATCAGCTCCCATGTTTGAAAGGCCCAGCTATGCTGAGGGGGTGGAAGGTAAGAGTTATTTGACACCTAGGAACACACCTAAAGGTCAGAGACAGTCTAGGACATGAGCATCCGCACGTCACCCAGCGCTGGCCTGAGCTCACAGGCATCTGGTCCCCGTGCTCAGGGATCGAGACACCTGCACTAGGGACACCGAGCATCAGGAGAGAAGAGCACCACAAAGTGGGAGTGAGGTCTTTAAAGAGTTGACCAAAAATAGCAAATTGCTATGAAAAAAGGTCATTTTAGAGTCAACTCTTCTGAATAAGGTATCAGATCCATGGCTCCAGAATCTAGAAAGGAAAGGATGTTATTCTCTTGAGGGGAACCGAAAAGGTCTTTTTTGTTTTCTATGAAATTGAGCAGCAGTAACAGGAGCTGATACTGCTCTCCACCACCAGATACAAACTGCACCATGAGTTCCTTCTGTGACACCAGGAGTGCAAATCCACAACCCTGCACACTTGAGAAAACAGGCTGGCAGCTTGTTTAAAGTGCTGGATGCCCCCTACCACTCGGACTTCTGCTTCCTTGGAAGCACAGTGTCCTGAAAGCGCTTCCACTCGCTGGCAACAGCAGCCTCTGGATGCTGCAGGCAGCACTAGTGCTCCACTTTGCACTAGAAGGGAGGGAGTCCTCTACATCTGGTAAGAGTGTGAAGTGAAGGACGCGACACATTCAAGTTATTCTGCAAGGTTTTTATGCTCTTTGATTTTCAAGGCCAAAATCGTGTAGATGTATAGCGAACAGTACATCAATGTGACACATTTGGGCTGGTGGCAGCCCCCCTGGGCAAGGCTGGGCTAGCAGCCCTTTTGGGGAGCAGCAGGAAGGTGAAATCGCAGAGGGCCAAGGGCCTGCTCCGGCCTAGCTGCGCAGCCCTGGCAGGGCGCTCCACGCATACAGAAACACGCTGCTTCACATTGTAACCGCTTCGAGTTTATACACCTATTCCTGTTTCAGTTCTGCAGTCATTACGTATTCGTGAGAGACAGTTCCAAAAGCATCTAAGCCACCTGAGATATAACATGCTGAGAACCACTGTCAAATTTAGTCTAATTGAGTCGTCTCTGTCATTTCAACGAGTTCACATTATTTTTTTGCCACCATGGCCCCCCACTCATCCCGCCTCACGTAAGACCTATCAATCATAGCTCCTAAATTGGGAACCCAGGTGCCCACGGGGACAGGCGTCTCTCGAGGCCGCTCCAGGCCACCTAAGGGCTGCAAAGGCTTTTCCTCAGCCTTGAGCACAGCAGGAGCGCCGGGCAATCCACCTTTACCTTCGCTCAGAGGCTCAATTAGGTTCTTCCCAAGAAAAAACACCATCCAAGTGAGGACAGGTTCTCATTTATCTCACTGACCTTAACAGCACTTCTAAGGTTTTAATGGGTGCAGCTGCATTTCCCAAACCTTTAGAGCTGGCAGAGCAGGAGCCTTGAACAGCGAAGAAATGAAATCAGCTAAGATAAAAGGAGGGGGAAAAAAGAAGAAAAAAGGAAACATTACATGAAAAAAAAATATTATTAAGAGTTTAAACAGAGGGATAAAGATTTTTAGTTTGGCAGGTTCCTTATGAACTTGGCAATACCCTGCTAATGACCCCTCTGCTTGCTCTCTGGACGAGGCAGGAGAGCCCAGGCAAGGCAAGTGCCTGTGGGTAAAGCAGCCCTCCAGTTTCTGGAGCTTCCCTTAGGAAGGGCCCGAGCATTAGTACATGGCTCTGCCTCTAACAGACCAGGTTGAGGCTCCAAAGAACTGCATTTGTAAGGTAGCCTAGTTCCTGCAGACGTAACACATTACATCAAGTATGAAAATTAATACTCAGATTTTGCCAAAAATACTGTTTTTTTACAGAAAAAGCTGTCCCTCCGCCCTGCCGCTCCAGCAAGCCGCACTAACAGCAGCAGGGAAGGTCCAGTGCCTTCTGCCCCTCGGGTGGACGCGGGTCCCCCAGCACCTTCCTCACGAGTGCTCGGGGCACAACACGCTGCAGAGCCAAAATCTGCCTCCCGCTTCAAACACTGCTGACACCCTGGTGGGGCTCCCTTGCCATCAGGTGGCCAGATGGAATCGCAGGCGGTTGAGAAGAAACCAACACGGATCAATAGCTACAGTTGGATTCGTGTGCCTTAAATATTGTCACAACATGCTCTAGGGAAAGGCTGGTGGGCTCCACAGAGAAAGCTGAACACAAATACGCCTGTATAGAGAATGTAACATCCACGAGAGTCAACTAGGGATGGCTAAATATGTGCACGCATGCGGGACAAGTAAATGAATAAATAAGGATGGAAAGATGGAAAGCAATTCACTTTCTTTGGGCCATCTATATTTAATGACCTCTATACTGCACGGTCTATAGTTCTCCTGTTACTGGAGAACTCTGGAGCACGTGAATGAGAACAAGAAAGCACAAAGCTGGGGAAATAAAACCCAGCTCCTCCAGCTGCAAACTGAAAGTAACAGTTCTTTTCCTATTGATTTTTCTCTCCGTTTTCATTTGTGAAAAAATTGATTTTGCTTGTCTGTGTTTGTTGAAGTGTCCGCATTGCAACTCAGTGCTTACTTAAATCTTTGTATTTTATTCATCCATTCCTCCAAGCCAGCCGTGTAAAATAAGCCCCTGGGAGCCCCCGTCCCACACTCACTCCTCAGAAATTTTCAGAAACTATATTCTTGCTGCGGTAGGACCAAAGGATGATGAAGACACTCTGCAGTCCCTAATGACACTCAGAGAGAGAGCTCTCCTGTAGCCAAGACTGTCGGATCATAAAGTCTATTTAATATATTTTTGCCTAAGAACATCTCAGAACAGCACGGGCATCTGAGAAAGAGGCTGTATTAGCTTACGCTCCAGCTTATGCTCCATGAGCCCTGAAATACACTGAAAGAAGAGAGAATTTTGGAAGGGCATGATGAAAAGGCAGAAAATACTCAAATAATAAAACTCTCATCATGGCTATTACCAATTCCTTTCACTTGCTCAGTATGGGAATAATGGATTTAACAAAAGAACTCATGGCACATGTTTCCTACCTATGTATTTCTACTGAAGGCAGTTGAACTATCTGGAAAAATGTCAGACAACTCTGGTCCTTAAAATCCAATGGCTCTAAACTTAAAAAAATATATGTAACATAAAAGGATATTTAAAAAAAAAGGAGGGAGAGAAGAAAAGAAAAACTAGTTTCACTGAAAATTTTCCTCTGGGAGCGATTTGGGGATTAATCTGGACAAAAACAAAAAAAATGTAATTAAGGATAAATCCGTAGTGCTTATGAAATACTAATATTTAGCACTGAATCCCTCCTGCTAAAAAGGAATTCTTAATTCTCCAACCAGGCCAGATTGTGTGGTAGAATTTGTGATGGGCACACATGTCCGCTCTGAACATGTATGGCTTATTTCACTTTTGATCTGAACTAAGAATTGCAGATGTGAAAGACATTAATCCATTCGGGGAATCAGACTATTTCCACTCAAATATTTGCAGACAAAATATTTTAAGGAGAAATACAATGAAATACACTTCTAGTACTACAAATAGCTACTGAATATATTAGCAAACATTTCAAAACTGCATGTAGCAGTTAATTTGTGCATATTAGGAAACTGCGTTTTAAGATAACTAGCCATGTTGCAGATTTATACATTTAAAAATCTAGAGTATACTCCTATTCCAGTATCTTTAGAGCATTAACTATTCTGCGTTTGATTTAAATCAAATTATTCTAAGCCCTGCATGACCGTGTGTTACTGTCTTTCTTGTTCCTTGAATGCAAGGGCATAAATAAATCAAATTATGCTATAAGCCCAGTCTCATTATGCAGTCCTACTATGTGTTTATCAGACTAGCAAAAGCAAAGAGACCAAGTGATTATGACAGGAACAAGAGGTACAAAATTAAATTATCAAATACACCTAAACTGCATGTCTCACTCAGCATGCCCCACTGCAACTTTTACAGTGAGATCCCACAGCACGCAGTGTGAGGGGAAATCGGTCTCGTTTATGATTACATCGGATCTAGTGCATTTTCTGTACAGTAGCAATTTCCAAAGGGAAAAAAATACATTCAGCAACAGTGTTATTCATGAAAAAAAAGAAAATAAAACCAGGTTGTGCACAGACAAATGATTCATCATTGCACCCAGGGAACAGTCAGGCCAAAAGAAGACGCCAGATAAAGGGACAATCACTCCACAGATCACGGTGCTAACTAAAACGAGACACATTCCCTTTCAAGAAGGTGAGAAAAACATTCTTCTGTGAACTTGGGACCATTCTAAACTTCGCAAGATTTAGTGCGCTGCAGTCATTCCACTGCAGTAATACCTGAGAATTGAGAGCGATAACAGAGCACCACAAATTCTGCAGTCAATGGAGCAAGCTCCTACTATTCCTCAAGTAGTGAAGTTCAGCTTTGCTCCAATAAGCCTTAACCACTGAAGGACCTTAGGATCTTGGTGACCCTCAAGCTTCAAATGCTCCATAAAGGTGATCAGGCCAAATTGGAGTCAAAGTAAAATCCTCAAGCTACAGCTGGTGTTGACACAAGACTCCATCAGCATTTCCATCTGCTTCTGTTGCTCCACATCACGCTGACAGAGGCACAGCCTGCAGCACGGAGCTGGGTGCCTCAGTGAGGTGGCACAAATCGAAACCTGATATTCTTGACATTCTGCGACTTTTCAGATCCCCTTCTACCCAGAAATTCACACTGCATCAGGACATATTTTGCCAACATTACCGAATCAATATTTGTTTTATGTTTTATGATTACTCTTACTACTCTTGACTCCTACGACTTTTTTTGAGCCATTTCCCCCTTTTTTTTTCCATGTGAGCAGAATGTTTAAAAACATATAAAATAGCTATAAAGAAAGGATCCCAAAAGCTGGACTACTGAAGCTGAAGAGTTAGGGAGCTTTGCCCTGGGAAATAAAAGATCATGTCCTGGGACTGTGCAAGAAGGACACTGATAGATGGAGGTCTCTAATCAAGTACAGGCATCCGAACAACCCCGCAGCACCTGCACATCTGAACCAACCACCCCAGGTGGGCTTTGGCCCAAGGTGCCCCTTACTCTCAAGGGACAAAAAGAGGAACTTCCAGGGCTGATTCCTCTCACCCTAACAGTCCAAACTGCTAAGATGTTAGTAGTGTCTGTTTCTCTGACAATCCTGTGCATCTATAGTGACCTTTTCAGCTGCAGAGGCCAGACTTCTGGACATCAGGAATCAGCCAGGGAAGCTCCAGGGAAGCAACTGTGTTGCACTTTGACTGATCAATAGTAAAGATTTAAGCCACATTTACCCCATTTCAGAGTTAACATCCAAGTGAAACACATACTTCAAAACCACATCTCTGAGGCTAGCTATTAAATTGCTGAAAATCAAAAGCTTGGGGCAGCTTACATTCGATCACACATGGAAGCTGCATTTGGAAAGAACAGATTACAAGTGTCTTCCTATATAAATTAAAATTAATTCAGCCAGGGAAGACTGGGCCCGTTGCTGAATGCAATGGGTGCCTTGGTGACAGAGCGTGCAGAGAAGGCAGACTTACTAAATGCCTTCTTTGCTTCAGTCTTTACTGCTAAAACTGGTCCCCATGAACTACAGAGCCTGGACACGAGGGAACCAGGGGAACAGGTTTGGGAGCTGGAACAGACTGCCCACAGAAGTTATAGAGTTTCCTTCTCTGGAGATCTTCCAAACCCACCTGGATGCCACCCTGTGCCACATGCTCTAGGTGCCCCTGCTGGAGCAGGGGGGTTGTACTAGGTGATCTCTAGAGGTCTCTTCCAACCTCAATCGTTCTGTGATTCTGTGAAGCTTGATTTCACCATAAAGAAGGAAAAATGAGTGCAGATCTCATAGTTTTAGGTATTCTTGGTAAAAGGACTATCCTCAGAAGACAAGGATAGGGCTCAGTACCTGCATGTAGACCACTAGGCAGAAGCTGGTCACTCCTGTGGGCTCTATCCCTTTCCCAGCACTTCTGGTCTCTGCAGCAGCTTCCCCCATGCATCCACCTTCACGGAAACACATTCATTGGGTACTGCAAGCATCCCTCCATCCCACAAACCACAGACCACTGCCAGAGCAAACAGTGGCACCATGACCATGCGGAGACCCACGAGTGGTACCTCGGGCTGCTCAAGCCGCACAGCCGGCCAGGGCCTGAGCAAGGGGAAACATTGAGCCGGGACAGTAAGGGTTTTCCAAGGCTCCAGTCTGCCCTGCAGTAGCCTTGCAGCTTAAACATGGAAATTTTCCCCCCAGGATCAATGAGGTCTCTGCTTCTCACTGCAACCATAATGAAAAAGTGATGTGTGATTCTGACCTGTCCGTCTAGAGGGACTGAACGGGAAAGTCAGCGGCTGACGTGAACAAAATCGCAGCAACAACAGGTAACAGCGTGCGCAGCACTGGATCCCAGCGCACAGGATAAGCCTGCCTGGTGGGAAAACTAATCCTTAAACAGTAGCATTTACTTCATGGTTACAACACCAATGTAGGCTGGTTTGCTACAAATTTGCTTGTTTGCATCTTACTACATCATCACTAAAGCCCCCTACTAAAACATCTTACACATTACTAAAGCATCTTACTAAAAAGGATAAAACTCCTGTATCATTTTAATACAGTTCCTTCCTTTTCATGCATTTCTTCTTTATTTTAAATTCACCCCCCCACACACACACACACTATTCATAAGGACTTATATGCAAAAATACAGGTACTCTATCTCTTTCACAATATTTCTTGTCAAATACAAGCTTCTTTAATATTGTTATTGTATGGATATAACTACAGAGAAGTAGTATATCTTGAAGTTAAGTCTGCAAATGCTTGTTGCTTTAGCCCTTTTATTTTACCCAGTATGCAGAACAGAACAGAGCATATACTATGTTCTGACCAAAATTATTTCTACGCCACAACAAGCTTTAAAACGAGCCTTCTGGTTTGGTACTACTTGAGTAATCCTTGTTCCCTATTTCCCTGCTCCAATGCATGTACAGCAACCATTTAATAGGACTGAAAAACACCTAATATATGCTGAACTCTGAAAGCAGGACATAAAACATACCAAGAGTATGTTGTTCTTGCAAGATTGGTTCCATCTTAAAAATTAAAAGTCCTTCTCATCTGGATAGTACTTTTCACTGCTAAAACATTAAAAAAAAAAAAAGTGTAGCATTTTCATCATTGAATATATACACACAAACACACACAGATATATAAGGCCTGTATAACCATCTTCATGCAAGTACCTCCAAATTGAAATAATTTCTAAAGCAATGATTTCCAGAGCACTAACATGTCAAATGACGAAAGTGGAGAGCGAGGAGCAGAAGAGTTAAGTGATTTGTCTGCCACAGAAAGAGGAGGGCATCAGCAGACCTTCATTTGCCTGCCCTGAATTAAAAATAAAACTTCGGACTTCTTCTTCCAGCTGAAAATTAACCTGTTCAAAAATCAAAACAAACTTCACTCTCTTCACAAACACAGTGGTTAGAAGGACTGCTTTTAAGAAATTGTTTGGCATTAAGAAGCTAAATCTTGGTCACCAAAATTCAGGTGACATTTTGTGAGGGTAGCTCCCACAGCTGCACAGGCCAAGCCTACCAAGAGAAAAACTGTTTTTCTGGCATTCTGGTGAATGAATGTGCGTCTGTGTGTGCGCGCTCCCAGGGAGGGAAAAAATGTCTCTCCAAAAAGGCTGCATGAATTATTACTTTATTTAAATCGTTTTGCCCCAGGCAGGCAAAGAGATCACACAGTCATAAAGCAATCTTGAGTCTGCCAACCATAAAGAAAGGAAAATGTGAAAGGCACAGGGATACTTAAACAAATGGAATTAATTCTGCTTTAACAGGTCCTCTGCTCCACAGTATCTGCACATCATTTCAAAGCATGTAAGGAAACACATCTCACATCTGTCGACTAGAGCTTAGTGTCTTTCCATTTCTTCCTAGGAAAAAACACATGTGAACTGTAGTATTTGGGAGGTTGGAGGTTATTTTATTTTGCTTTCCATCTCCCACAAGCATCTGCACAGTTGTTTCTCTTCAGTCCCGAGAACATGGATGATTTGAGAATGACCTCAGGGAAGAGCGATGGAGTGACAAGGGCTACAGAAGTTTGAGACTCATTAAGAAAAGGGATCGCCTGTAGCAATACACCAAAGAAATCAAAAAACAAGGAGGAGAAAATGGATATTAAACTCATCTTATTCAAAACATTTTGCTGCATAAAAAATAACAAACACTGTGCGCAGTTTCGGTTTCTAAAAGACAACCGACTCAAAAGGCACGCAGGCAGCAGGCCCAGCTTCTCAGCGTGCCAACCATGCTCCTTTCATTCCAGTTTTTACTGATACTAAAAGCAGTTCCATCTAGGTCTTCAACGATATTCTAAGACCACAACAAAATGAATATCTGGAAAGGTAATCCAGAGCTTCTAAATTATTTTCCATATACTACACATGGAGTACTCTGCCCAGTTCCCATTATGTTTTCCTTTCCTAAAACATTAAGAATTTATCACTCAGCAGGATCTGTGAGCCAAGGAAGATGCTGCAGAACTCTCTGGCTGCAACAACCACCTGCAGGTGAGAGCCCCAAACAAGAAAACAGAGCTGCATCATGTTCCACCACCATCTGATGGGTTTATTTGGATTGCATTTCTTCTTTCATGCAACTTGTATCATTTAAAAAGCACCCATGTTAACAGCCTATCCCTACTACACACCAAAGACTTAGACTTCGGATAGTTACCATCACCATGTAACACGAAATTCAATCTTCCTGTCTTCATAATAGAAAAAAATGAAAGAAAGGAAAGTGTGAAATGTGATTCATGACATTGAGTTAAATGAGGCAACCTTAGCTACAAGAGTCACAAGTATTGCCAGCCTAAACCTCTAGCAGATGAATCACTTTCCGAAGCTCATAACTATAATACCTGTGCTGGTAAGCCTTCTAGTAGCACCATGCTCATATCCCAAAGCTTTCCTTGTTGGTACTTCTTCCTCTACTCAGCTCTGCTTAGGCCATATCTGGAGCACCATGTCCAGTTCTGGGCTCCTCAGAAGCTGTTCCTGGAGCCAGGACTGTTAACCATGGAGAAGAAAAGTCTGAGGGGTTCTTATTGAGGAGTTATAAATATCTGAAGGGAGGGTGGGGCGAGGATGGGACTAGACTCTTTTTAGTTGTGCCCAGCAACAGGACAAGCAGCAACAAGTACAAACTGAAACACAGGAACGGCCATCTGAATATGATAAAGAATTTCTTTCCTATTCTTCTGTACTTCTTCTCCACAGACACTATAACACTAATTCATTGTAACAGAGTTTGTAACAATCTCACAGCCCCCTCCTTATTTTCATTAGTCTGCAATACCGATGTTTTTCCAATCCAACAGCTTCAGACCTATATCCAAGGTAAAGGGAGGAAAACACCCCTGCCAGGCGCTTTGGCACTTTCTACCTGTTAAATTCACAAATACACGAGTGCAACTATAACGGCTCCCCTAAAGACAAAAGCTCCAAAATTCCCTTTTTAGCATACAAAATACAGTTGTCAGTGATCTCTTCTGTTCATAAAATTGTGAGGCCAGAGGGGCTTCGCACGGTGCCCTAAAGCAAACAGAGATATGGACTACTTGAGAACACAGATTACAAAGTCCAAAGCTCCCTACGGAAAATGTGTTGCTAATAGCTGCCTTTTCTTTTTATCTTTTCCTACCACAATGATGCCAGTTCAAGAATTTCTCTGATCACAAGAGCAAAGGTAATACAGAGGGGCAAGATGGGGTTCTTACGCATCCGAAAAATTTCTTATACACTTATGCCAACAAAAACCACAGGAAAGCTGCATATACCAGAAACCCACACACTTCAAAGACCTAACGAGATTGGGAAGCAGAAATTGGAAGTTAACACCTCCTTATGAAGAAATGTTAGGAGCAAAGGTAAGTATGGATCTCAATGTGCTATGTGTAAATGCTGCACAAGGTACATTATAACAGGAGCTAACGCAGGGGTGCAGCTCTGAGCGGAGGGAGGTGCTAAGCAGCTGGGGTCGAGCTCTTGCTGCTTCACTCCGCACATGCAGGGTTTATCACCCGGCCAATCTATCCGCCCTGCTCGAAATTCAATAGGAGGAATGACCAACGCAAGCCTGGGCCTGCACTTTGCTGACCTCTGAGGAAGAAGATAAATCAGTCAGGCTCAGGCTTACTGCTAAGCTCCCTCCAGTCCCCTAGCGATGCCCGATGCAAAGCAAGGACCACATTATACCACACAGCATCTCCCCGGGCTTCCCCACCCAGCCCACACTTGTCTCGCTGCTCTCATCTCAGGCACAATGCTTACAAAAGTCATCAGCTGAGCTTGCAGCAAGTTAGCAACGGGCAGGTAGCTCTTTCCAACCTCCCAGCAAGGTCTGGAGCTCCACTGGGGACGGGCCTGGGGGAAGCCCTGCACAACTAGGGCCACAGACAGGGAGACAAGAGAGCCACGGGGCAGCAGCCCCCAGGCTGCAACATGAGAGCTTCAACAGCCGGGAACCTCACGCCGAGCAGACCAAGCCCAGAATAGAGCTATGAAACAACCTGCACCAACTAACAGGTAGAACCAAGCCTGGTACTCTCTCCTCAGCTCTGGTGAGGCTGCACTTGGAGTACTGGGTGCAGTTCTGGGCTAACCAGGACAGGAGGGACGTGGAGCTTCTAGAGAGGGTCCAACGGAGAGCCGTGAAGATGATTAAGGGACTGGAGCATCTATCTTATGAGGAAAGACGAGGCGAGCTGGGTCTGTTTAGCCTGGAGAAGAGAAGATTGAGGGGAGATCTGAATTCTCACTGTTTTCTCAGAAATTATGTTGAGAAGGCAAAACTGACTGATGCTATTTCTTAAAAATACGTCAGCTCAAAATTCTGGCTCATATGCCTCATTTGTTATCCTAGCCAGAGACTAGTAACTGTTCAGATGGGATGTTTTATGCACAAATATAACCTATCTTCAGTGGAAAATAAGACATACATGGAAATATATTCAGTCTTGACCCAAGTTTATAATTTCCATGGACTTCCATTCAGATCAAGAGAAAAATATCTCTCTCACACAAAATAAAAATTACTGTAAATCTCAGTTTCTTTTCCACTCAGTCTTAGTCTAAACTCTAAGCCAGACTGCAATTGAAACATATTTATTTTGCATTCAAATGATAAAAAGACATAATTTCATCAGAATCAGGTTAATACAGCCTATCATTTTCAGAAAGCCTTTTCAAAAGAACTTGCTTTCTGTAATACAGCAGAAATACTGATAGGATTTGCCTTTTAACACAGTGAAGCAAAATGCAGACTGCAAGGAGTTCATCCCTTCCATTTCTAGCAAAACCAAACAAAATGACAGTGGCCTTCCTCTTTCCCCACTTCTCTCCAGTAACAATTTCATATTAAAATATGGTGTTTTGGAATGGTTTGATCTTTGATCATTTACAACAACTACAACATGTGGAAACATATACATTTTATTGTTATTGGGAGACTTTCTGACAGAGTTTATGTCTCTTTTACATACTGTCTCCCACAGGTACCTATTTTTTTTTTTAATGAAATTTCAGCGCTCCTGCCTGCAATTCATACTGAAAGCCTCAGTGGAGTCTTTCAGGTTTGTTTGCAGCTGTGGTTACCCTGCTTCTCGCAAACACAGCAGCTTCCTGTCAAGGTTCCCACTGCTAAATCATGTTGAACCCTGGCATCCTTCACAGTCGTGACCCTGAGTGCATCATGCTACAGCTCTGCCTAGTCCTATTAACTACACATTGCAGCGGGATGGCATTTCTGAAGTTACATCCAAGACGGGAGATCTCTTCTCAAAACCAGCTAGGGACCTGCCAGCATGCTCCTTTGGAAGTGTATGGTTAACCATATTTTCATGTTTCAGAAATAACACTGTTTTCATTATGTGCCTGCAACATGAACATCGGGGAACACCCTTAAATACAGTGGCAGCAAACATCAAAACCTCAAGACAGGACCCCAGGAGCAAATCATGCATCATGCATGTTCTTCTAAACATGCAGATGCAAACACATAAAACAAAGCTGTTCATTAGGTAACAAAAACTACTCTTTACTAGGTGAGAAGAAGTGAATTAAATAAGCAAACAAACAACAACAAAAAAAAAAACCACAGAGCATCTTATCACTCTTTGATGATCCTGTAGTGGACACATTTATTGCACAGCAGGACATTAAACATGATTTTATATATCCTGATAAATTATAAATGATGTGTGCCCTACTTCCTGTAGTACTACCTTTCTTATAATCTCTTGCAGGACTGAGTCACTTAGTGGCAGCCTTGGCATTTCTGACCTTTACTTTGTCAAAAAAAATCCCATTTTGTTGCTTAAAGAAAGGGTTCTCTCTGCAGCCCCTGCCAGTCACCATTTTACTTACCCGGGCAGCCTCTTCTGCACAATGACGGCATCAGACTGGCTTGACACCGAGCCAAGTGCATGTGAGGCTGAGACTGACTTCTGCAGACACCCAGTGGAAAGGTGTCCGTCCAGCGCTGCGCGCCGAACCACATGCGGGCCCCTCCAATTACTCTGTGCACCAGAACCTCATCAGGGATGCAGCTGCGATGCTGTCAGTCACCAAGAGAAAATCCTGCTGCTGGGGAAAAAGGAGAAATCCTCTCTCGCCTGCTTGCTGTGTGCCTGCACCTCCAGCTGCCTCCGTGCACTGTGTCAGAGTATTAAAATAGAACTGGCTCGATGACTTCACTGCTTCTCTCAAATAGGCCACTTGGCAGAACTAACAGTTTGCTCTGCAGCAGAAAAGGCTAGGGTTTTTTTTTGTTGTTGTTGTTCTTCCTCACCACCTCCCTCCAGTCTGAATGTTCACTTTCATTCTGACTACAGGGGAAAAAAAAAAAAAAAAAAAAAAAAAAAGTCTCCCTTTTGAACACAATCTGAAAAATCCACACATCCACCCACGCCTGGTGAGCGGGAAGCCTTCACAAGTGTCATCTTATTCTGCAGAATCTAATCCCTTTGAGAAAAAAGAAAGTCTGAATGTTACTACTGCAAAGATAACCTTCCAAACACAAGGAGATGTACAGGGAGGCGCTGAACAACAAGAGCAGTCCCAATGCTGCAGCTTTGTACCTTACTTGTACCTTGCTTCAAGGCAAAGATGTTCCTCACCAGAATCTGGGGACAATCCTAATGCTGACCAGGAAACCTAACAATTTCCCACTGCTGGTATTCTGGCCCTGTGCCACGCTGCAGGAAGACTCCAGAGAAATGCAAATCAGCAAAAGAGATGCAAGAGCCACAGGGCATAGAAATGACTGAAAGACCCAAAGTCTCCAAAGTACCTCTGATGCAGCTAAAAGATTGAAGGGATGAAGATTCAACCAGATAAACAGTAAGAAAAAATCCATAAATTCATCTTACTACCTAAATAAACTTATCTAAAGCATAGTGACAAGTTCATTAAAAGTCTCTGTCAGCCAGCTTCAGTCTGACAAGATCATAACTTGGGGATATTTTATCGGTGCTTTAAATCTTTATGCAGAAATCAGCACAGAGCACAGCGCCTGCAAGACATCGTAACTTAGAGCCCAACTCTTGGACACAGCCAGAAGTGAAACACGGCCAAGGCAGCATCCTTATCACAACTGCCCATGCTTGCAGAGCTGGCCTTTTGGAAGACAGCAATATGCAATTTCTGTACATTCAGCCATAGAGGAGCACTCTGGAATTGCATTTACGGGTCAGTGGCAAAGTCAGATGTTTCTCTACTGCGTTGTTTCCGGTCATGACCACTCCACACCTTTTCATGATCAGATTACTAAACAAGTGAGCAATCTGCATGAGAATATGAACAGGGCCAAAGTAGTCCTGATCCAGACACGCTGCTCTTGCAGCAGTCCCTGTGTCCATATAGGAGAGTCTCATAATGAAAAAGAAAATAACTTGGATCTATACAAAAAAACAAACTAAATTCACCATCTTAGTACCTCATAGGTCCTTTTCAACTACTTACTTTGGAGGCTTTAGTCCCATTTGAATTACTTCTCATTCAAAGTAAAAATGTTTGAGAAGCCTTTGGACATGAAGTACTTACAATTTATGTCCTGTCAAAAAATGCAGACATGAATGGTTTGAACAGCCTGTTCATTACCTGTTTATTAGCGATGGCCTCCTAAAAATGTCAGCACAACAGAACATAAATGCTTGTACAGGTCTTCCACAGAGACCACAAGGCCTAGGGTGCTGTAGAAAGTCCAATCTGCCTTCCAAAATTCAATTATGTCAAATGCAAACAGCAGTTATCCTAGGAAGAATATATTTATTGGACTTGGACGCACCTGGAATCCAGTCCCATCACTAACTCCCATTTCCTGTCTGTTCCTCAGGTGTTTACTCTCTGAAGTTTATCTGCTGCCACTGGAATGGAGTATAACTCAGGTGGATGGGAGCTTCCTGCCTGCATCCTTCACTTGGGAACACGGTCGTCTAAGTTTTGCATGCAGGATTGCTTTAGCCTTCGAAACCACTTTTCAGAGCATTACACCTTTTTCTTACTGCTTTGGAGATCTGTGCATGAGAAAAAAACAAAGGAAAAAGAATGAATAGAAAGCACATGATCTACTCAGCATATTTGGACCTTCTCTTACCATTAGCCCTACATCTTTCTGTCTGAAGCTACACACAAAAGCACCAGGATGAGTCCTTGAAAACGACGTCTCCTCTGACCATTCTCCAGTTAGCGCTTGATCAACACAGAGGGGAAAGGAGACAGAGTGATTGCCATGTTCCAAGATCTCTCTCGTGGGACCTCAAAGGAGGGTGGGAGGAAGGGCTTAAATTCCTCCAAATTAGACAGAGGAGACAGCAGCTGGCAGGAGCACAGCTGAGGGGAATCAAAGAGCTTGGCAGTGGTCTGTGAGGGGAGGCAGGAGCTCCTTAGGGTGAAGGACACAGGAAGACACTACTGAAAAAAGTCTGAGAAGCTAAATCATTCCTACATCCAGAGGAAGAGGCTCTTAAATAAAGGCAGATATGGAACCGAGCTTGTTCAAAAAGCAGCTGGAAAATGAGTGCCACACAGTCGTGATCACAGAAACATGATATCATTAACTCAGGGCTGCGCAGGACCTAGTACTCTTTCCTGTCAAAAAGCAACCTTAAACTCTTTTCGTCCTATAAAGTCATCAGGACTAAGCCCACCGGACAGCCAGTGTCTTCACCTTATTTAGCTAAACAGACTACGTGTGCTGATCCAGTAACAACTTGGAAAGAAGCTCAGACATACCAGCCCCAAACTAGCCAAAATGTTTCTGTCATCCTTCCTCAAGCTGAAGGACTAGACATAACAACAACGGAGCTAGTGGTTATTGAACAGGTTCTCTGAGACCTCTATGAGCGGCCAGCTTAACTAGCGCTGAGCTGAAACCACAGAGGAAGCCTTTCTGGCTGCAGCAAACTGCTACCGTGCCACTCACATGGAAGCTGGCCCTTGAAAGAGCAGAGCAGAGTGAGAAAGACTTCAAAAGAGATTCAAATCTCATTCAACTCCCCAATATTCAGCCTGACTCCAAGCAGGCAAGCAAGAGAGCTCAACTATGGCAATAGATTAGCTGACCTAGACTGACAGGAAAAATGTGATTTGTCTTCAGAGGCTGACGCACATAGGAAGTTCATCCAAAATGTTAAAACATTCTCCTAGGGTTAAAAAAAATAATTTCAAATAAAGAGATAACAATACATACATCACAATATATATCAAATAACGGACCCCAGTTCCGGCCTTGGGTACTGGTGGGACACATCCCCTGGTTAGAAAATCAGTAGCACACATTTTCCATCAAAAAGAAATATTACGTTAAACACCATTATGGTGAAGTATAGAAGTCACAACATCAGTAGCTTAAGAGTTGCCAAGTTGGGGTGTGGTTGGGACCTTGGGGCATCACTGGTTAGGATCTGGGGCATTTCCCTAGTCTGCCTCTGTAGACTCCAGTAAAAGCCACAATGGAGGGATGAACTGGTCTTCTATGACAGATAAGTTATTTGTAGATCTCAAACAAAAACAAATTTCAAAATTTGTCAGGCTGATGTGGGTGACACTGTTGTGGGTATTTACTATAGGCCACCTCATCAGGAAGAAGTCATCAATGCGGCCTTCTACAGACAGCTTCAAAGCAGCCGCACGATCACAGACTCTGGTTCTCCCGCGGGACCTCGACGATCCTGATGTCTGCTGGAAGGACAACACAGCTAGGCACAGAGTCCTGGGGGTTCCTGAAGAGCACTAATGATAACTTTTGACACAGGTAGTGGAAGAGCCACTGAGAAGAGATGTGCTGCTAGACCTTGCAGAAGAACTGGTTACGGATGGGAAGGCTGGGGGTAGCCTTGGCTGTGATGCCCATGAGATGGTGAAGTTGATGATCCTGCAAGAACAAAGCAGAGTAGGAAATAGGATAGCAACCTTGGACTTCAGGAGAGCAAATTCTGGCATCATGAGACCTACTTGAAGGAATCCTGTGTGTTAGGGCTCTAGAAGGAAGGTGGGGGTCCAAGATTCAACCATCACATCCTCCAGGCTCAAGATTGGTGCCTCCCTATGATTAAGTAGTCATGCAAAGAGGGCATAAGACCTACATAGGTAAGCAAAGAGCACCTGGCAAAGCTCAAACAGAAGAAGGAGGTATACAGAATGTGGAAGAAGGGACAGCTCACCTGGGAGGAACAGAAGAAAGTGGTCAGAGTATGTAGAGATGCAACAAGGAAGGCTAAGGAGCATTTGGAACTAAATCTGGCAAGGGATGTGAAGGACAACAAGGGCTTCTTCTGTGATGGAATGACTGGCTGGGCAAATGGGATGCTGTCTACCTTGCCTTCTGCAAGGCTTGTGAGAATCCCAGAAGATCCTCGTAGGTAAGCTCAGGAGGTGTGGATTCGAAGACATGAGTGAGGTAGATTGAGACCTGGCTGAACAGCAGAGCTCAGAGAGCCATGATCAGTGCCAGTCTAGTTGGAAGCCTGTGGCTAGTTGTATGCCCCAGGGTTAGTACTGGCTGCAAAGATTATTAAGGGAGCTAAGCATCTCTCCTATGAAGAAATGCCTGTTTAGCCTAGAAAAGAGAACTTTGAGAGAGGATCTTATCAACATATACAAATATCTTAAGGGAGGATGCAGAGAAGATGGAGACAGACTGTTTCAGCAGTGCCCAGTGACAGGGCAAGAGGCAATGGACACAATTAGAAATACAGGAAGGTCCACATGAACATAAGGAAAACCTTCTTGACCATGACGGCAGCAGAGCACTGGAACAGGCTCCCCACTGAGGCTGCGGAGTCTCCATCCCTGGAGAAACTCGAAACCCTTCTGGAAACAGCGCTGCTCAACATGCTCTGCGTGACCCTGCTTGTGCAGAGGGGTTGGACTAGGCAATCTCCAGAGGTGCCTTCCAACCTCAACCATTCTGTGAAAGCAGATGGGCTGCCACGCGAGAAGGAACAGACAGACTACAAAAAAAGAAAAAAAACACTCTAGGAAGAACTTCAAATAGAGAGAGAACTGCAAACTGGAAATAACCCACTATGTGAATAAAAGCAGATGAAGCCTTTAGATTCAGTAGAACTCCAGTATACCAAGAACTTGTTGGAACAAATTCTCTTCTAGTATTTTAAAGGACCTGGGGCACATGTAGCAAAGGAATAAACCCAGTTGAACAGAACCACCACCTCAGTTTGTACTTCTGAGTAATCCTACGTAAGAAGGGCTTCTTAGGAGATGTTTCTATTTTTAACCACACATCCATCCCTTAGTGCAATGCTTTAGGATTCCTTTGTGAAGGGCGTTTTTGTTTTGTTTTGTTTTCACATAGTTGTTACCTGATTTCTGTGAATCTTTTCAGATCACATTCTTTCTGTGAGAATGTTCAAAAGCAGTTCAGGAAATCTAAGAGTCCTGTCCCAAAACCAAACTACCTCAGCAGTATTAGTAAACACAAGTTACTTTTGAAAAAGTGCTACTGACTGTGAAGTCCCGAATATAACAGAATTACTGAGGTTTCTTTAGCCACCTTAAAAATCCTGGCTTGCACAAGAACTGAATACAAGTTTTGTGAAGCCACACTTGCTTTGAGGACTGGATTTTAACAACTGCATTTTAGTTATAAACAGATGCTTCTGCATGGGCTCTCAGAGCAGCATGGTATTGCTACAGAGCTACGATGAACCAGCTTTGTGCATCACATAGGAACCATCACCAAAGAAATACACACATGCAACTGGATAATAGAAGCCACTTTTGACCAGTCTCAGCCCTCCTCACCTCCCAACCACTGAAACAGTTCAGAGGTACAAGTGATGCCAGCGAAACCATCACAGTCCGACATTTAAGATGGTGCTGCACAATACAGAACTGGTACATGGGGAACACTGCTTCTGAGGGGCCAGATAGTTCTTGGAGAGAGGCACCAACCCTATGGCAAGGAAGAAGGGTCAGTGGTTGGGCAAGGAATACAGATAGGCAGCAGCTGGGAAACAACACAGCTGCAAAGAATAGAAGCACTGAGGAGAGGGAAGGCGGTAAGACAGGCTGGCCAGCCTTCCCAAACTTACAGCCCACATACCAAAACTTCTGTGTGCTCTGCGAGCTGCAGGATACATATGTCATCCCTAGAAGAAGCTGGGGGGAGGCAATAATCCATCTCCAGAGGTCTCATGTCTCCAGCACTGAACACAGAGCTGTACACGAGGGGAATCCAGCAATATTTGCCTCAGTGGAGGCTTCTGGCTCACCTCCTCCTCCATCTGTGCACTCGGATTAACCCAAAACCTCTGGGCCACAAATCTGCTTCTGGACATGTGCTGGAGTCATCTCGTGGGAGTTGCATGTGAACCATAACATACTGGTCAAGTAACTCCAAAACAGTCATCTGCCTTAACCACCTGCAAGATGATGACTAGTAGCAATGACCCAAGCAGCTGCAGGAAACCCAGCCTTGCAAAAGGAGAAAAATCAGGAAGACTGTGCTTACAAAACTGGGGGTGACTGAAGAAGAGCCTTGACTGCCCTCATGGCTGTCAGGGTCACAACCCTCCCTCTACCAGACGGGACACCACAGGAGAAGGCAGGATGGGGAGTCTCAAATGGTTGGTAGCCTCTCTCTGGATGAATCCCAACGTTTGCACAAACACCCTCCTTTGGGCACGGTAACCCTTCCCTGTCTACCCCTGTATTCTCCAGTTACTTGCATGCACAAGTGAACTCTGAGGGAATGTCCTGCTTGCTTCCACACACACACACCACTGAGTGTTTTGAAGCATGGCAACTAAACTTCCAGGCATGATGGCCAAGGTCAGCAGGTCAAGTAGGTCGGCACT
Source organism: Crypturellus undulatus (assembly GCA_013389825.1). NCBI lineage: Eukaryota > Metazoa > Chordata > Aves > Tinamiformes > Tinamidae > Crypturellus > Crypturellus undulatus. The sequence continues at coordinate 73,496 of VWPW01010002.1, forward strand.
GGTTGGTACCTGCCAGTTTGGGTCCTTTCAGATGGGCATTATCATCAGTATATCCACTTCCCTCATATTTTTTTCTGTTGAGCTCATCTATTTCTTAAAAATAGAGGTTCAGATATTATCTCATAGCCCTTAAGCAGGGGGCCCAGCTGAAAAGCTGCAGTGTTGTGCGGAAGGGCCAGGCTAGGGCTTTATTACACCATCTGGGAAAAAAAATCAGTAACCTTTTTCCTCTGAGCTTTAACATATGGGTTTGCTAGCGTTCTGCTCAGCACACAGGATCTCAGACCATTCCCACAATTGCTGTATTCATCCTGGGTAATTCAGAGATGCCTGAACACAAACTTTTTGAAATCACTGCTCTAAAAATATTTGGTTGCCTTTCTTTTTTTCCACCCACAGAAGAAAAATAAGTTCTCAGAAGAACAATGCTCTGGCAAGCAGCTCACACTGCCTGTACATGGGAGAAGAACTCTATCCTTTATGAACTGCTCGTGAGGCTAAAAGAAATTCATGGACGTGCCAGATAAAATTCTCAGAAGGAAGAAGAGAGACTATTTCATATCCCTTTTCCAGTCAAGTCTAAATAAATTTATGAGTGGGTGGAGGGGAAAAGTGAGGGAATAGACTAGATTTTGAAAGAGATGAGCTGAAAGGAGTGAAGAGAATTTCAGAATAAAGAAGAAAAAATATAATTATTTAGCTGAGTAATTCTACTGAAGCATGCAGCAAAAGGAAAGGAAATGAAGGCAAAAGGAAAGAAAAAGGCAGTAGGGAAGGTTTATTCAGACATGTTCACATGCCACCATCTCTGTGCCTGAACTGATTTGATAACCATCCACTGTATTTTATCAAAATAGAGTCTTCAAAAAACCTTTATCTTTGACTCAGTCCCTGCTTTGCAGATACCTCAAAAACCACAAGCATCTGACATTTCTGGGGTTTTTTTGTCTGTTATTCTTTTTAATTTAACATACACCCAGAAGAGGATAACGCAGAAAAAGGTGATCCCACCCATTCAACTTGTGCCTAAGGATGGGTTGTACCTCAGACTGGATTTCAGCTCCCCTGACACGAGCTATCTAGGCACTTGTTGTCAATGGGAAGTTTTGGCAAACAGAATCATGAAGAGTTGAGCCTGACAATCGCTGGGGACCACACAGAGCAAAGGAGAAGAAGACCTCATTCGATGACAGACTTCCCAGACGTTTTCTTCTGAGCAGAAGATGAGAAAGAGGCTCCCACTCAAACTAACACCACTCGCTACAGCGCCTTTAACAAACTGTGCTTGATTAATCTCCTCTGGCTTTTTGCCAATCCCATTTTATCAACTTGCTCAAAGTGAGCATTAAAAGCTCTTTAGTACCTTGCTACTTTTGTTACTGCCAAACAGAGACAATTGCCAAATAAGACACAGAGCCTGCTGGTGTTGGAGATGCTGCAGATCACATTTTTGAACGGTTCCGAGTTGAACTCTTCTAAGTGCCTCAGTAAACTGAAGCCCTCCCACTGGAGTAACGCACGTGCCTGAGACAACAGAGCTGTACAGGAGAGTTAAGGTAAAAGTCAGAGTTGGATTTATGATATACTCAGAACAAACTTTGCTCTTAAAATGATCCAAACAATTTTAAGGGATTGTTTTGGTCTCATTTGCAAATCGTGTATTTAAAATAAATCTTTCAGTCACCATAAGCATTCTCTGAAATTTATGCGCCTCCCCTCTCTCCTACCCATTCCGGAGATCTGCAGACGTAGCAAGCCCCATCCAGGGCTCCTTGAGGAAAATCCCCATCTGTGATGCTTCTCTGCAAGCAGTTCACAACTCACTTCCTTTTTCACCTCTTACGTATTGGGACCTGCTACCAGGGCACCGGCTGCCGAGTACCTCAGGCTGGGACCGGGCAGCAAGTTCACACAGCATCACCACGCAGGAGCGCCCAAAGCCATGTCCTACAGCAAAGCACAGCACAGCCTCCACGTGTGGGACAAGTCCATCTAGTCTTAAGACACTGTTACGCAACTGGCAAGGCAGACAAAAGCCGAATGTTCAACCTCTTTCATGGCATTTTCAGCCAAAAATGTGACTTAAAAGAGAAGCCTACTTTTTTTTACATTTCTTATGCTGCAACATATATTATGACATTAAGAGTTAAGGACCATGTCACTAGCTAATGTTACTTGATAGCCTACTAAAGCTTTGTTAAGCGTGAGGATTTGCACGTTATTACCAACAATGTCGTAAACTTTGGAGACTTCTGTAAAAACTGTCAGCGCTGCCTTTTCCTCGGTCTGATTCGCCACTTGAGGGGGTGACTTCCCTGGCGTGCCCAGCTGCGATGCAGCCACCCAAAACTGCCACTGCCTCCTAGCAAAAAGCAGAGCGCGGCAGGTCCCCACTGCTCCCCAAGTGAGAGGCAGAGCACAGCGGGTCCCCACCTCCCGCCTCACTGTCCTTGCCACCACAGCATGGGCTGCAGTGCCCAGACGCACACAGCACCCACTTGCCTCTTCCTCCCTCCATTAGCTCTCCTGACCTCTGGAGTATTTTTGCCACTTTCTTCAGCTCCCCCTGCCCCCTGCTCTCCCCCCACACCTTTTTTTCTTTTTTTTTTTTTTTTAAAGAATGACCCAGTTTCCTCAATCCTCCCATCTTCACCTCCTTGCTCAGACTGTGGGAGCATTCAAATATGGGTTCCAGCCCCAGGAGGCCTCAGACAGACAGGCAGTTTGGACAGTAAAGGCCTTGACACCAGAAGAAACTCACCACTCAGTTATTCCTTGTTAAACAGGCAGTTTGAGGAATGGTGACACCGATTGGTATTTACGCGCTCTTCATGTTGCATGCACTGGCACTGAAGGAATCAACAAGTCAGGTGAAATGGGAGAAAGGAAGGGTGTAATGAAAAGGGGGAGGGGGGAAGAGAGACTTATAAAGATTTGCAAAGACTTGTAAGCACTTTTAAAAGGTAAGAGAAAGCTTTTTTTGATGCCCCTTCAGGTAGCTGGGAAGGAACAACCTGACTAACAGGTACAGAGATTAGATGCAAAGAGCTGCCTCCCAAGCAGAATCGGGAGGGGACCAAGAAAAGCAAAAGTGGCCGGTGAGAGCCAGGAACCATCACTGTCACTTGCTCCTTATACTGTGGTAGCGCCAATTGTACTGAAATGGTATAACCATAAAGGAAATCATGAGATCAATCTTGTACAGAACAGTGACAATCACATAAAGAGCAGCTGAAACTCACAGAAAAACTGTATTTCTATTTTTGTAAATATATGTACATGTATGTATACACACACACCCCAATATACACATATAGTGCAGAACCAGAAAAGAGCACAGTAGGGGAAGGGTAGTTGCAAAACATTAATATGAAACTAAATATGAAACATTTTTGACATATTTATAGACAATAATCTCTAACAACACAAGGAGAGCAGATCTCCACCCTGATGATGCAAAACTGCTGACTAACATAACTGAAGAGCTTTTAGGCTCAAGATTGTAAATTAAACAATTTGCAGACACGGAGTCTTCGGACAGACTCAAATGATTTCTCTTTCTGAGGAGACCAACTTCTCTCACAAAGGGCCACCCATGTACTCTTATTCTCCATGGCCCTCTGGTCAGACATTACTGCTGGCAAAACTGAAGCACAATTTAAGGACTGATTTAATTATAAAAAAGCTTGTGCAAAAGGTCTTGGCAAACAGGCTTATCACTGGATTCATATACTTCATGCAAAAACTTACTGAACAGTAATAATCCATTTCAAAGCACTGTAATTCCAATATAGCTCAATATGAAGACGGAGAAAAAGAAGTTTCACGATTCACTTTTCCAAATCCAAACCAGAACACTGAGTACACATAAATACTATGCATGATAAATGTTTACATGTTTTAGTATAGAAACAAAGATCAAAACTGCTCTTCCTCACCTCCTTCCAGCAGAATCATTTAAAGAAATTGCATCCTGCCCAAAGTAATCTCTTCAAGGTCTGAACTTCTAGTCACTGCTGTGCTACAACTTGCAAGCGTTAAACTCCACATCACTGCAGGACGCCTTTGTGATGTGCTGTGGAATCGAAGTCCAGGGAATGACTGCGCGTGCCTTCATCTGCCTGAAACCATCAACTAGGCAAAACTCATAATTCTAGAAGCCGTGATGACGTTAGGTACGTCTGTTATCCCTTATAATTGCTGGTAATGAAGGGAGCACTTTCTGGAAAAGAATAACCACTCTCTCATTTGGCATTAAACCAAGTCTTGTGTGTCTGAGCAAGAGACAAAACTAATCGCTTCTTCGGTTGCCTCTTGGTTTGCGCACAGATGTGAGGGGTAAGTATGCAGCTGGGACAATTATTATGCAGGAATTTTTATGGATCGTAATCTACAAAGAATACTTCCTGCAAATATCTCACTTTTATTTACAAATATATCCACACTGTATGAAAATTATCACAAATAGCTGAGCTGTTTCAAAAGCAGACATGCATTTTGGGTACCTAACTTCATACCCTGAAGGTGAATTTTTAGAACTAACTTAACTGTTTCAATAAATAAGCTGAACCAACTCCACGTTCCTAGACCATATCTGAATTGTACAACCAATTTTAGTACCCAAACAACAGCAGTGTTCTCCTGCAAGATTTATCATCAACATTTGAACCACAATTCATGAATGTCAGGAGAATTTCCCAAAGTCGTACCAACACTTGTACCAGAGATGGAAACAGTAACTCCTGCTCACCGTCCCCTGTCATAATGTTCTTCTGCATGTGACTGCATCATTAATTTATAACGGAGAATGGAAAGACGGGTCAAAAAGAGGGTTAGGTGAGTTTGGAGAAGGTTGTTGCCCAATTACCTATTAAGATTTCAAACCCCAAACAAGAAAGAACAGTGCATCAACACCACAAAGAAGGAGAGAGAAATTATATACAGAGAAACTAATTAAGGGGGAGAAGCTGGCAACAAAACCAAAAGAAATCATAAACGTTACCAAGAAGGCAACTACAAGCTTGAATCAATAGCTTCTTCCAGAGATTATATTCAGATAAGATAACAACAGTGGAGTTTTGATATTGTTCCAGCTTGGACAGTTTTTTTTCTTTTCTTCCAATTAAAGGTACTTATTGTCTTAAAAAGAATAAAAAGAAGCAACAAAACAGAAAACACATCACAGGCTCCTATTCTGTCTCCTTTTTATCATCTAAAGTTTATAACACAATGCAATTGCACATATGTAGGGCGGGAGGCCTCAATTCACCTCCTGCACTTGTATTACTGCTGATGAACAGAGAGAAAACTTCAGTTCGAGTTTTATGGCTTGTCAGAGTAAGACAACATATTTTAACCTGAAACTCAGTCATAATGATAAATCATGAAAATCTTCAACTTGTACGTATACAGTTGCTTAGATCACAGATAGCGTTTTAAGTACCAGCTCTGTGAAGAAAGTCAGCTTTAATATCTAAGAAAAGAAGTCAGGCAAGTAAGCAAAGCACCCTATCTCACTGCAAGGGCTTTTCACTGTTATAAATCCAAACAATCTGATGAAACTATGAAGTAATAATTTTGTTTAGCTACAGTGACATTCTGAACACACAGATTAGAAAGAACATGCTCCTCATGCAAAAGCTGTTAGTTACAATAATGAATATCCACTTGTTGTGAACATGAAACTTCACTCTGCAATATCCCTACGTTAATTTTTAATTAAAGGACCACATTTATTTATCTCTTCCCTGCCCCTCTGCTCCCCCTCGTCCCCTCCCTCCTCCCCTCCCCAAAAGTCCCCGGCTGAGAGTCTATCTGTTTGGAACTTGTGTTGCAAGTGATTTTCTTGACCACACCAATATTCAGTCATACCTTTCATGATGCCTTTAAGTTGTCAGTTCAGAAAACTGGCCAGCCAGCCAGCTCTCATTTGCCAGACCTGCTGCTGCAGTTTGCTAACTAAAGAGAGTGCTTGCCAGTATCTCAGATTTTTTTTTTTTGAACATACTAAAACAAAGCATTTTCCACAAGAATCCATTTATCAAATTTATCTTTCTTTGTTAGATACAGTATTTCCTATTCTCTCAGTAACTTCACCATTTACCTATGCCCAGTCTATTATAATGCTGTTCTGTGAATTTATTTACAAGTAACACTGGGGGCAAATTTTAATCAAGTAATGGTCTGATACAGGAATCCAGAACAGTTAGTTGTCTACATTTGGTGAGGAAAACTCTCCTGGGTCTTGTCCACTCCATCGTCAGTTTTTTGCCTTCACCTTTTTCTCTTCTTCGAAGAGAGACCTGACATTTGCCCCTTGAATCTAACACCAAGGACAGCCTGCAGCAGTGACTGTTTACTGAAAACACATACCAGAAGATACAAGGAACTGAATCTGAATGAAAGGAGACAACATGTCCACCTTTTCTACGTACCGCCTCTCTTATTTCAGTATCAGCGCAAAGCATATCTCGTCATAGTGCTGTAAACAAAGTTTTGGTATTTCCTCCAACAGAAATAACTATTCCAGATTACTGATTACTCTCTGATAGAGAATTCAAGTACTCCATCTAGAAATCTTTACCATCCTGCAGCTCTGGTGCTTGGCAGAGAACTGTCTCATAGTCAAAGATTCACAGGCATTAAGGGCTGAAGGTAAATAAAGAGAAACATTTTATATTTGAACTGATATTTCTCTTTATCTGTGATAAGGTCATCTCCTACGTGGAAAAGTGATTGATTTACTGCTCACACCCTAGAAAAAACAAGAAAATTAAAAAATCTACAGGGACAAGTGTATACTTTATTTCTTTTTTTTTTTCCTGATCACCACATTAGAGGCTTTATGCCTCTGTGGCTACTACTCTAATAACCTAAATTAAGCAATATTCAAAAGATGGATATCAAATTATGAAATAAAAGAACCCTGAATAATCCTGTGTTTTCAGGTATCAGTGATATCACACTGCCTTCTCCTATATTTCCTTATTTTCCTATTCTGAAAATTCTGCACACACATTCACTGCAGTTACCCCTTCCTCCTTCTAAGGTTAAGTCCAGAGCAGTGATATGTGTTCTGCTTTCATCTAGGGGGCATCTGGCTTAGAATCAATCCTTCAGTATGAAGTTTTCTTGGTATTAATTCTACTGTTTTATATTAAAAAGATCATATAATTTTATCAGAACTCTATTACACAGTAAATTCTTATTTCCATGTCAGTTTACACATTACATTTAACATGGCAATCTTCCCTGTTTTTCAGCACTTACGTTTGACATCATGAACTACCATAATCATCCCCTGCAGGCATTAACCATACAAAACTCTAGTGCTTGATCTGAGGACTTTCAAATAAGACTCATCAAGCAAACAAGCACTTCCCTTTCTCTCCCTCCTCCTCTGCAAAGGAAAACATCAACCAAGAAAACTTTCTTTCAGATTTACCGACCTTCCTTTCCGCTTAACCCTTCTGTACACTAGGACTCTCCATGGGGTTCTCCATCACTGCCTTCTTCTGGATCTTTCCTGTGTATGCACTTTCTCCCTTTCAATAGAGCCCCAATTCCCTCTTCCCACCATTAATATTTTGCCATTTCACAGCCTCTACCATCGTCTCTCACAGCCTCTGCACGTGGCCAGTCAAGAGCAGACTGGCTTAACTTGCTAGGACCATTTTTATTTTAAACAATACAGCTGAATTCCTCCTTAGTAACCACATTAGAAACATCAAATTTCCCTATAACCTTCAGGATGTTAAGCATTATTTACAGAAGCATTAAACAAGGCCATTCGCCTCAGTTAAAGGGCCTTAATGAAAGAGTTGGGCCAGGCAAAGAGGGCTTTTTGTGGTCTCCTATTTGCTGTCAGTATTCAGTCCCACAGCACGTAAGAGCCAGATGCTTAGAGCTCTTTCACTTCCGACACTCTGAGGTAGGTGTTTATGTGGTCTCTGGCTGCCTGTACTACCTCTGCCCCTGAATGTTTAGTCCCTGCCCCCTTCCAGTATCTATAGAGCTTCCTGCCGGCATCCTGCCTCCTGCCTCCAGTGCAAAATATCCCTGCAGCTGCTGAGGGAGGAAAACCTGGATCCTTCTTGTCCACGGAAGAGTACTCACAGTAAGCTACTCTGTAATCACCAAGACACAACTTGGAAGGAGTAATAATATTTCGCATTAAACAAGCAATTCATTCGGGTAAAAAAAAAAAAAAGGTAAAAATAACAATGTATTTTTTGTCCCTGCACACAAGTTCTTCAGGTCTGATCAGGCTTGCATGCTTGTATTCTTTCCAATTGCACCATCTGGTCTTAATAACCCTGCCTTGCCTTACAAACCTTGCCTTGCTTCTATCTTTGCACGGTCATAACTATGAAAAAACTCCCACTACAGTCAACAAATACAGACAGGATTAACTTTGAGATGGAGAAACCCAAACTCTAAGCTCTGCTCTGGAGATACTCCTCTCAACTAAAAACGTAGGAAATGTGTTTTCCAGCCACTAGCCTCCCATTCCATCCTTGCACAGACAGAACTGTTTAGGGCGGTGAAAAATCAGACTAGAGAACTGACCAAAGTTGGGAATAAGCTAGCAAAGAACAAGGAGTTAGGCCTAAGTTCCTTGATCCCCTTTGGTGTGTGGCATTACTAGGAGTATTATCAGGATGAGTGATGAGTACAGCACGCAGAGGGACGAGCACCCTGGGAGCTGGATGGCAATGGTTTGAGCCAGCACCGACACTAACAGCAGCATATGTAAAACCACAGTTGGCAATATCTTGGTTTGATGGAATGAATCAAGACTTGTTCCTCATTAATGAGCATACAGAAGCAATCCCTAGTTCTCTCTGCCAGATTGTGTACAAGTCAGCACTCAAAATGTGCATTGGTTTCTGCTGTATGCTTTTTCTCCCATACTCCCCTTTGTCCAAAAATGAATTTAATGCCAACATCAGAATGCTCTGTGTAGTTGACACCATGGGATAAAGAGCCTTCCATTTTAAAAATTTTAACAAGCCCAGTAGGACTAAATTCTTATCAGCAGCCTTTAAAAATAAGAATTTATGAATACTTCTATACATTAAAAATAACATTTAAGAAATGCAGCTTGGTTAGGCTTATCACAAAATCTGTTGCATGAGTGCAGCACAGAACATAGAGAACACCCTCCAGGGAACTTAGCCACATTTGCAAGGCCTGAATGCTGTATGTCTAGCTGAGAAGAAAGAACTCTAGGTTGCAGACCATCAGCTGAGCAAGGCCCTAAGGATCTGATTCTTATGAGCCTTCATTCATTAACCTCAATGGGAATTGAGCTGTTCAGCACAGAAACCAGCACCAAGGATCCTAGGTCATCACTCCTTATTCCATAAAATGTTCACAGATTCTCTCCAGCCCTCCTGTGTCCAGAATTAGCCATCACACCAAGAGCTACATAAACTCAGAATTATACATAACAGTTTGTGGACATGCAGTAACTTTCAATATGGCCTAAACTCTTCAGAGATATTAATTTAAAAGCCTGAACCAGTAGTTTAGGCTTTCCTCTAAGCTACAGCTTTCTCACGTCAATATTTGTAAATCATGTTTCCAGGGAAACCAAGTGGGTAATACCTCTTGCAAACAGCCTCCTTCAATAGACTTTCCATGACTACACAGTTCATAGAAGTTTATTCATGGCCTCACGAAGGAAAGAAGTTACACTTTTCCTTACATTTTCTGGAAAAAAAAACAGCCTGCAGAAGCCACCAAAGCTCCTTACCTAGCTACCACCTACAGAAATCCCTGTGGACTTTGCTGCTTGCAAAGCACAGTAATAACCCTAATATTACCTGGCTTTTCTACAGTCCTTCTCCCAGTTGCAGATGTGAAAGAGTTCAGGGTAAATAGCTTTATGTTCACCATAACATTATGAAGTGACTTCTAAATTATCAGCCAGCTCATCACCCCCTGAGGTTAGAATGTATCTACTCACCCCCTCCAAACACTGAGTTTCTGATAATAAACTTCAAATGCTCACAAAAATAGACACCAAATCTAGAGATAGGATAACACGTTACAGAATACCTACAGAATACCACTTACTTGACTTCTTGTATTATTTTTCTTATTTGGCAGACATTTAAATCAGTTTAAGGTGTGACTAGCTTACTGTATCCTTTAGGCGTAAGAAAATAAATAGTGAGGAGCACAGGATATATTTCAAGTGATTTTGTCGATGCCTTGGAAAAGACAAGGTCATCCATGAAACAGCAATGAAAAAAAAAGTCCTTTTTGAAGAAGAGAGGAGGAAAAAAGTAAAGGCTGACATTAAGCAGGAAAAACAAATGTATGAATTCCACTTCAGTGAATGTGAGGACTTAAAAATTTAAAATAAAATGATTGTACCCATATTTTCGTGCTCTTGCATAGTGAAGACAGTTCAAAGCCAAAAGAGAAATCCCTTGGAAGTTTTGTAAGGCAAATTCCAAAAAAAAGAAAAAAGGAAAAAAAAAAAGCAAAGCAAAGCAAAGAAGGTAGCGTGTACCTGAATTGTTTAAAGAGCATTACATGCCCACTTCCTAGCTGAAAAACAGAGTTGGAAGTTTTATCAAAAAATCCAGACAAGAAAATACATATCATACTCCCACATTAGCACTTTATTTCACATCCACCTACTTTGGCAATCTCCTACAGGGCTGAATTCTACAGAATTCTATTTGCTGAGTTTTGTTCACTCAGAGAAACTCAACATTAGTTAAGAAATTAATATTCTTTGACAACTCAGTGCTACAACAGAAACATCAGCCCCGAGGAAGACTGATGACCCCCTTCCAACACAACAGCCCCCCGAGCAGAATATGAGCAGGCAGAAGGTAACAGAATTCACTGCATCCAACATGAATCTGAAGCTTAGAAGGATCCACTTTTGAGAACAGCATATGAAAGCAACTCACAACTTTTCAACAACCCTAACAACTTCAGCAGAAAGACTCTTGACTTGAAAAGCAAAGTGCCTCCACACAACACATAAGTGAAACAGTTACACAATTACTGCCACGAAGTATCAGGGATCACACTGGCTATGTGAACTTTTTTGTCAAGCAGTGAAAAGTAATTCCTGACTTAAAACTCAAAACTGTCTGCAACCTGAGACCTTACCCAGATGCAAAGCTGAGAAAGGGCCCATGGGAAATTCAAGCTAGGCTGCAAGCGAAGTCATCGTCACCTTGAACCCGAGGTGCCGTTAACTGCAAAAGGGCAGGACGTGGGATGCGCACGGTAGCTTGATCCAAACGGAAGACAGGGAGGTTCCTTCCACGTGGTAAGTTGTGGGTTATCACAACATTTCCCAGAAGTAAGAGAACACACTAGTAAAGAGATGCCCTGTGCATTAATACCTACTGCATGAACTCAGAAAAATAACTGGTCACTGCTTTACTGTTATGTTTTCATGAAGTGCCGTAAAAAATGTTCAGTTAACTTTGAGGACTCTAGGGAACTATAGCATGCTATGGCACCTATAAAATGAAAATATAAATTAAGAAATGACTCTTTCCACATTTGGAAACATGTACTAGAAACTAATTCTGCATAAGAAAATTTTAAAACTATACAGGCAAAAGATGTCAATAGATATTGAGTGAAAGACACAAAACCAGTATTGCTAGTAAAGAAAAAAAAATCTAAAAATCCAAATTTTAGTAAAAAATAAAAATATTACTAGTTTTAGCAGGGAAAGGATTTTACGTTAACGACTGAAAATGCTTCAGGCTCACATTTCCTTTTTTGCCACATGAAGAGCTATACTCGGAAGAACAAGTTCAAAAGCTCCACTGAGAGCTATTTGGAAGCCTCTAACACCACGGCTTGATTGTAAGAGGCTTTCTTAGTAAACCAGTGGCCCATAAAGAGCATAAAAATCATGAATAGTTGCAGGCCCCCAGTAAAGCATAAGCCCACTTCAAACACCTTGTTGGAAGCCTACATCAAGGCATTGCAGAGTTAAAGGAAGGAGAGTTTGGTAGGAGGAGGAACCGGCGTAAAGTTTGGGAATGCACCATCTGACGGGATTTAATTTTAGGAAGGTGCTGTTTCCCTATAGACTAATTAGTTTTGCAGCAGTCGTGCACAAGTTGTGTAGGAAATTTCTTTTACAACTAAAGAGCAGATAAATAAATACTGATGGAAACTTCTCCCAAGGGTGTAAGAGCATGTTCTTCTGGCAAAGAGTCCCCACTTGCAGTGCTCTTTCCACGGGGGGGCTCTTAGTTCTTCAAACTGCCTGGGAAGAAAGCGAAAACACCTTTCCAGCGAATGGCAACTTCTGAGTTTTCTGACTTGCTGCATAAAACGCTACTGCACAACTGCCCCTGTTCCTAATCCTTGTCTTACATGATCTACAGTAGCATGCTAGCTTGGAAAAAGAAGATGACAGAGCCCCAAAATTTCCTTTTCCCTTCTTAGGAAGGAGGAAGGAAATTTCATTCCCCATTGTTCAGTTTGAGAGCTCTACCTCCTACTTACTTTCGTTTCTTTCCAAAAGAAATACAAGCAGAAGTGGAGTAATGAACAAAATCATACCATGAGAAGGTTGACAAAAAGAACCTCAAAAAATCAACTGAACTTCTTACTTTTTAAAAGCAGATATAATTAAGAAGCAGTAGTTGCGGTGGGAAATTGAGTGTCTGCACAATAACAGCATTATTACAGCTGAAACGATCCTGGAAAAAATACATGAAGATAAAAAAAGAGTGAGAGAGAGAAAGGTCTTAAAAGACTAACACAGTGGATGAAAAACAGAGCATGGGTGACGGCGCTCTGATCATTTCCATAGCCAATCTAAGCAATGATTTTCATATTTAAATAAATGACACTGAATAAATGCGTCAGAAAAGTCACTTGAGAAAAGGAGTGTCAGTACAGCCAACTGAGACTAAATTATGTGAAACAGAAACACACATACACTATCTTTTGACAAAGCATAACACCAGAAGAAGCAGATTAACAAAGAATATTCAAAAATCATGTGGTAAAATGATTTTAATATTTTCAGTTCTAATGAAAAATTCTGATTTTTATTTGAATTATTCTTTTATAAAAAGTTAAGTTTGAAATTATGGCAATGATTTCAATTCCTCTTTTGGGAATGCTCAGGCTGTACTCACTTGCTGTTTAGTTTGAAGGAAAATGTCACAGCAACTTGATAAAGCCCACTGACTAAACCAAACAGAGTTGTAATAAATTGACGAATAAGCAAGTGTACACACAATAAGACTTTTTCTCACAGCTTATTCAACTACAACAGACAAATAACTAGCTTGTTCAAAAATCTTAAAATCTGCTAGGAGAAAAAAAAAAAAAAAAAAAAAGTGAATTTTCTTTTCTCTTCCAGTTTAATATAGCCGATATGCTGAAGGATAAGATCTGCTAGCTCAAAAACATTCAAGGACATTTTAAACTGTGACTTAGTTTTATTAGCTAAATAGCATCTCTCTTTTAACACCCCAGTTGGTTTTAAACAGAGATACTTTTTAAATATTACTTTAAAGACTTGACACAACTTGGCACAATAAAGTACTCAAATAATAAAAATATTTTCAATGATGATTTATACACTTTATATGAATTCCAATTTCTATCAAAGTATAGCTTGACAAAGTTGGTAGTGAAGTTAAGCCATTTAGCAAATAAAAATGTATCATTAACTTTACTGAAAAATTAGACATGGAAAAATTAAAAACATGAGTAACTGAACATTAAAGGTTTTAAGTAAAAATGTAAATATATAATGCATTATCACAACTCAGAACTTGAGCACCTGTACAAAAACTACCTGTTCCACTACACATCAATGTATTAATGTCACTTAAGCAATGGGAGTTGTTGGAAATTAAATAGAAATAGGAATTAAAAGTGCAGAAATAAGAAAAGATTTAAACTAATTGTTTAGAGCAAGGTCTCTTGCTTACTGCTTTAAATCAAAATGATTTAAATCAATTCACCATCTCCAACAGCAGCAAATTAAAGCACTGTTCAATTATGCAAACTCCAAGAAGGAAGGCAGAGAAGGAACTGACAGGAGACTTGCTGACCATCCACTTAAGAGACAGAGGTATAACAAGGTTGGATGGCCGGAAGCCAAACACATGGACAAATCTGGGTGAAAATAATGCCTAAGTATTACAGTAATCACTGGAACAACTGACCAAATAAACCAGTCGATTCCTCCTCACATGAAATCTCCTATGACACAATCTACCAAATGTCCTAGCTTCAACACAGGCACTTGCTTCACACAGGCATAAGTGAAATTCTGCAGGCCGCATTACCTAAACGCAACCAGATAATCACAATGGTCTCTTCTGATCTGCAAATCTATGAATTTACAAATCCCATGCTAAAAAATTAAAAGAAATGTTTCTTCTCACTTCACTAAGCCCTTTGCCCAATGAATACAACTTAATTTGACTTCACAGTAAGTTCCTTTGATAGTTACTTAAATGCTAATACATCCACCACTGACTAAACGCTTCATAAAGAACAAGGCATCATCTGAAAGCAGCCTTCAAGTTGACACGGAACCTGACACGTAGCTTCACACTTACACATACGCTTTCCAAATCTTTCTGTTAAGTCACTGTGGACTTAAAAATATATTTTACATGCTGCTCTATTGAGGGGTACAAACCTCCTTAGCTTATGACAGAAGCAAATCTTCCTCTCAGTATTAGTTCTAAGAGTCTATGTTCAGGTTGAAGTGTAGAGCGGAACAGAGAGACCAAGGCAAGGATGGCAGTTTTACAGTAACAAAGTTGCTCCTGGTAAACCTGCTGAAATAAGATCTCAGTTTCAAGTTGGAAGCATCCTGCTGAAGATGCATAGCACTAAATGATTTTCCAAAGCTAGTGATGATAGGAAGTAGAAGAATAAATTGAATTCAGCAGTTATGACTAAATTCTTCACTCAGTGCCTTCTTCACTCAGGCAGAAATCCTTACAAAGATTTGGAATATACATTAGTGGAATTTGGCTTCTACTTTCCAACCACATTTTCAATACTAATACGACACGATTGCTGTGTTTCAGAATCATAAATTGTCAAACTTTTTCACAGCAGTCACCGTCTAATCATGCAACTTTTACCTAAAAACACCATCGTATCTGAAGACCACTGACTGGTGTTACTGATCTAGATTACACGAAATGAACACCTCGGCATACTGAGCCTCACTTCTTACTCCCTTCTGTAAAAATCACTTTTCTGAATTTATATGGACTTCTTTGTGTGTTTGCTGATTTAATTCTAACACTACACAACTCAAGAAAAGGAGAGCACTTGTCCAAAAGAAGTTTGATCATTTTTTTCGTCAATTAGTCTCTGAACAATTGGAAGATTTCACTCACATGGAGCACTTACAGAGAGCAAGCAACAATTTTAAGTAAATAAATAGGATTAATGGCCACTGGTTTATTCAGTGGAAGGGCTCTGAAAAAGAACAATAGTCTGAGCAATAAAAAAGCTAAAAGAAAAAAAGAGAGGCTGGGGGAAAAAGAAGTAATTAGAGTAGCTAAACTTTTCACAGAATGACATAAAATAATCCAGAAAATCTGAGTGGCAATAAAAATTAAAGAAGCCATTTAATTACAAGCCACTGCTCCACTCTGAGCATTAGTGGAAGGGCTACAGAGAGGAAGAGGTGTCAGAGTACAACAGCACCCTTCACCTAAAGAGCAGACGAGTAGCACTATTAAAAAGCAACAGCTAAATGCAAAAAGAACTGATGGATGCAAGTGCATCAAATTGAGTGCATCAGGAGCAACCATAAGAAGAAACTTCTTTTAATTTCCCCTTTCTAGGGAAGGAAAAAGAGGTGCCCATGAAACGAGCATGTGCACGGGAGAGATCCGAAAGTACAAGTATTTTTCTCTTATGCTGGTAGGCTTTAGTCTATGCCCACAAAATGTACCAGACAAATACATTTCTGGTGCTCGTCCTGCCAAAGGAATCCAAATGTGCCCGGCAAATTAAAAAACAAATAACGGAAGCCACAGAATGAGCCCAGGGAACAAGAAAAGTGTTATTCCTCCCCAGCAGCAAATCCTGCAGAGACAGGAGTGGTTTTCCAAGGATTTAAACATACATAGTTGGATCCCATCACCTATCTTGAAACACAGAGTACATCTCTATATGTGAGCGGGTCACCCTGGGCTTCTCACAGAGACAAACGGGTTCCTTACAGAAATAATGTGTATTTTAGACATGCCACCTTCTTATCGCCAACAGGTGATGATGGCTCCATTCTTACCTTTCCACCCAAGGCCATTAGAGAAGCCTCTCCTTGGTATAGGGGAGACCCAGTTCAGCTCTGGGTCTGGTCACCCCCTTCCTGGGGACTTAGGGATGACCCTGTGTATCCCCTGAAACTCTTTCACTGCTGGAGCGTGGCAGAGCTTCAGAGATGGGAGTCCAGTACCTTTCCCACAGAAGCTGTTCACCTTGCATGGAACAACTACAAAGGCTTTTGACCACAAGGAGTGACTGTGGCGTGATGATGTTCGACCTATCTCTGGAGTGAGCTTGAGACACTCCTCTAGAGACAGCAGTGCACTTTATTGAAGCTCTTCCTCGGAACTCAGAAGCCTCCCCCATCTCACGTGTGTGTCCACAGCTATTATAAGTTGACTCCAGATTTTCTTCACTTCCTAGCTCATATGCTTCTCTGGAATATGAATACACACACACACACACATATATTTTTATATATATATGTAATTCTTAAATCCAACAACACATGAAAACTAAAGGACAGCACATCTCCAGCAAGCATAAAATAAACCTGTCTTGCACACCAGTTTGGATGCAAAGAGGAAAATTTGTACTAAATCTAAAAAGTTCTTCTTCACCTTGTGCTATGTTTAAACTTTTTTGCTTGTGCCTATTGTAAATCTTATTCCAGTAGGTTTATCTACTGGTCATAACTCAAATATTACATACTTAGCAGTTTCTCAATCTTCTCAAAGCAGAAAATCCAGAATCAGAGAGATATACTCTTTACTCAAAGACACATTAGGAAAAAAAGTGATTTAGCTGAATGCAGATCTGAAAAGTAATAGTGAAAATGGAAAAGCTACTGCTGAAAAATTAAGAGCCTCCAAATCTTTCTACTAAAGACTGAGTTTGCATGCTTTCCCTTTAAGAAGGAAAAGAAAAACCTGTGAAAAACCTTTACTGTTTTTTTCCTTTTATATAACCCAGGACACTGTTGATGCAGAAGTCTCTTGATTAGATGGAATCACTGAAAAAATAAACCATCTTAGAACTCACTTAGACTTATAGGAATCAGAAAGGAAGTTTTTTTTTTGCCCCACCTCTAGGTTTTAAGAAAATTGCTTAATTTCCCGCTTATCCAAAATTTCCCTGCAACCAAATATTCTATGAAAAAGGAATTGGAAGAGCTCCAACTACTGTTCAACATTTAGAAACATTTTAAAGGGCCATGAATCACAGCTCTCTACATGTTCTCTTAGAGCACGCCAGTCTAACTAGCTGCAAATTGCTTTATGCCAGCATTGCATGCTCAAAATAAAAACAAGTGGATACAAAAGATACAACATCATTATGATTCTGATTTTTCATCATTCGTTATCCTGACTTTAAGTCAAGTTCTGCTCAGATTCATGGCAGTGCTACTGGATAATACAGTCACAGATCTACTTTTGCTTAGTTAAGAAGAACTGACAACAAAGGATACAAAATCTAAGTATCTTTACAGTTTAGATGACCAACTGTTACTACCTCTATGAAAACACTGTTCTTAAATTCCCCCTGAAAGAGCTGGTCTCATGGAAAAATAAAGGAAGGACCTTCAGGGTAAATGACAACCAATACAGTCATCATAGGTATTTTTTTGATATTTGCATTATAGATTTGTAATACAACTATATTCTCTTATGAAACCTTAACTGTTATCAGATGAAATTCTCCAGTGTTTGCTGCTGTGAAGTTTGGTTTGAACGTTCTTAGTACCAATCCGTAAGCTACTTCCCACAATTCAGGGAGAAGGTTAAAAAACAAAACAAAATAAAAAAATATACTTTTCAAAGGAGAAATTGTACATTTGCCTTTATCACTTCAGCAACAGACTGTTGCTCTCAGGACAATCCACCTGGCAAGTACAACCTGTGCATACTCAGGAGGCTTCCTGGGTCTGGCACATGCAGCCTTCAATTCTCCTAATGAACTCAACCTACTTTGAGCAGCCCTTGAGCACCTCAGCTGCACTGAGCTGCTGGCAGGTGCTTCCCACCTTGCAGTCGCTGATGAGGAGACAAGAGAAGCGCTGATGGCCTAGGTAGAAGTGGCTAAGGAGGCCATCCCTAAGTACCTGTGTGAGAATCAGCCTTAGCATCCCCAACCTCGTGCTCTTGGCAGCACTGACCACTGAGCAGTGCCGTGTGGTAACCAGGGATCAGGCTTGTTGCTTCCCATCTTCTGGAGGGAGTAACAAAGCGGTTGTGTTAGGTGACTCCTGTCAGATCCAAGACCAGCATTTCAGTCTCCAACATGATACTCGTAATACTCCAGATGATTACCCTGTTTACTGCAGGGATGACCACGGTTATGTATTTAAGTGTTCTGTATTTAAACAGCTGGAACACACTCACGCCAGAGCCAGGAACAAAGCTGGGGACTTCGGTGCCCCATCATTACTCTGCCATGCAGCGAATGCGCACGGTGCCAGCCCTCAGCAAAGAGCTCCTTCCTGCTCTGCAGGCTGATTCACTCACACAAAGGACAAAAGCTAACTGCTGCTGCTAACCCTGCATTCCTGCAACTTGAGTGCTGCTGCTCCACACTGCAACTCCCAGCCCGCCAACCCTGGCACCTCCAGTGACCCGGGTGAGGATAAACGCCACTGCGCATGCTGAAATTCCTGCTTCTCCAGCACTCACCCTAAAAACAGGCAGACAAACAAACAAACTAGGGGACAAAAAATACAGTAGTCTCAGAAAAGTTTATTCTGTTGCAAAATACGTGTATTTAATATTCTTTAATTACGTGATCTCACTTGACCCTATGTAACCAATTGTAGTTCTATCTTAACTTTTACATCCTAAACTTAATGATTTCATGGACATAAAGCAACAAAAAAGGAATAATCAGCAAGACAGCAGTTGGAAAAATACTAGCTACCCTTTTGTGTGCAGCTGAAGAGGGTCCTGCGACACAGGAGCTGATATGCACAGATGTGGAAGAAAAAAGTAATCAGTGCAAGGCTTAAAGCTGGAGGTAAGAGAGCTCCCTCAAGGTGAGGAAGAGGTAGCACCAGAGGATCCAAGATGAGGCTAGTTTAGTACAAACAGCACAACACAAGGGCAGATACAGCTGGGGGTCTGAGGTTGGCTCCACCAAGTCACTCCTGCCTGTAATGCCACAGGGAAGAGGCAGCAGAGAAAGAGGATCCCTTTCCTTCAGGAAAAGTGCCCAGGATTACACACTGGCCTGTGCTAATTTCAGCCCCTGAATGCACTTCCCATGAAGTCACATGTTCACTCCCAAGTCAAGTTTTACCATATACTTCAGTTGAGTAGCACAGGGATGGCTTGTACTGCCATCCCTTCCCAAAAATGCAGGATATGAATAAAAAGAAGAACCAGTTTGTAAGACCAAAACACATGATTAAAGACCTTTTTCTTCAGTTCAAATCATATTATCTGGCAGTAGACATGAATGCAAAAGAATATTTTTATATCATGCTTTGATTTTGACTGAACCAGAGTACAGACCATGCTTTCTGAGAACTACCAAGAGATTACACACTCTTCTATACACTCAGTGCTTTATGCAGTGGAGGTATCCTGACTTCTTGCCAAAGCTTCCCTGATTTTTTCCCTCCTTCTCCCTTCCAGTACAAATTTCCAACATCTCTGCTACCAAACACTAAATAAACAAATGTAATTGAAGACCAGATCACAGATGTATTGCTTATGAACAAATATAAAGGCATAAATGAAGAATAAATCCCAAACTACCAATCATATCAAACTTCAATAAAGTGTGAGAAAGTTCACAAACTTCAGGGTACCACATCTTGGCAGACCTTTTATACAGAAACAAGCTTCCCAATGCAAATGCAGCAAGACTAACACTATTTCATAATAAACTTTAAAAAAAAGACTGCAGTTATCCTTGTATTAGTCCAATTTTACCCCCTTTTACAACGGTGATACAAGTATTAGGTCTAGACAACACTCCAACCATGCTGCCTGTCTAGCATTATGGCTAGATATAAATTAACAAAATATTTTGACAGGGTTAGTCCTCAAGCATAACTCCTGCTCCTTGTTTATTTGCACATCTAATATTGATTTCAAAAGAAATCACTTAGTTGTAACAAGGACTGTCTAAAGTTCATCTGTTGAACGCAGTAGTCTCACAGGGTAAGGTTACATGAAGCTTTGACTGACTGAACAACACTGTTAAAAGTGCCTTAGTATTAAATAAAAAAAAAAAATCTTTTTTTTTCTAGTATAAAGTATTATTTCATTTTTAAGACAAAGAAAAAAAATCTTTCTTAGTGTACAGGAAGCACAGGCATATCCTGCTTTTAAATTTGTGCTTCCAAGACTCTGAATCCGCCTTACAGACACAGCCTAGCACAGTCCGCACAAAAGTAAAGCCACTGACTACCTGACACTGCCTTTTCTACAGCTCACTTGGAGACGTCATGCCTCTTTAGGGGTTTGCTTCTCAGCTCCGGAAAGCGAGCATGCTTGTGTTCGCAGCTCCTCCTCTTGCAAAAACACACAGCTGCAGCTGTAGTAAACAACCGCTAGTCAGGAGCTGAGAAGGTCAAAGTCTTCGTGCTGCATCCATTTCAGCTTTTCTCAACATGAAATTCTCACTTCAAAAAATAATCTTCTTGTTTCATTTTGTGTTTCTGTCAGAGAAAGGCAAATATTACAGTCATCATCCCCCACCCCCCCAAAAAAAATAAAAAACCAAGAAACCATATTCCAAAAGACCACAGGTAAAGCAACAATACATACATTTATATTCCCTTGCTTTATTAAGGTACACACAACTTATTCACAGTCTCTCATTTTACGTGACTTGATAAATACAATGATTTACTCAAGATCCATCTTGTCTCGGAAAGACTTGTCACACAGTGCAAATGACATCTCTTCTTTTAAGAAACAGGCAAGGAGGTGGCACTGCAAAGTTCTACCAGTAGCCACATGACACTCGCACAGGTATCCACCAGCCTGAAGACTACAACATCACAAGCTTGGATACTTTGGCAGACATTGCTTACCCAAAGATTAGGGAATGCAGGTGCAGGTACCTTCGTTCCGTAACTACTCCATGTGAACCAACGTCCAGCCAAACTCTAGCCAACAGGTTCCCCTTCTAGCGCTACAATGTGACTGAATCACTCCAAGCTTCTGCAACGCCACAGAGCAGCAAGGGATCCCTGGGCAGAAGCGTGGCATGTTGTGCTCACAAATGCTGTATTTGTGTTCAATCATGGCAGGAGCATCCCGCAGCACACACATGTGGGAACAGAAAGCCAGCTGCAGCACTGTCACCGCCACGAGAGTTTGCAGCCTGAGCTGCGGCAAACCCCATGCCACTATGGGAGAAGAACTTACTCAACCCGCAATACTCAGCCTACTTCTGAAGCAAAACTCAGCCAGCACATACTCTGACCGGAGCAATGGCAACAGAAACACCTGGCAGAGGGTGTCCTGAAACCTTGAAATTTATTGCTGAAAGTTGCTATACCCATGCTTCTTCCCTCTACTGGGCTCTGAGGGTCCTTTCCAGCAAAGGATTTTCCACAGCAGAGAGTGGGCAGGCCTGACAATATCAACAGTTAAGTATTGCTGCGGGAGGAGGGGGATAAGCGCAGAGCGAGAGGGCGCTCAGCTTCCATCCCCCACTCCGCATATGCTTCATAGCGCCTCAGTACCAGAAGTACAGACTGAGCGGCATCTCCCAAAAGCCAAATTCCTTTCCAACCCCCCGCCCCAGTGCTCCATGACACATCTCCTACTTCTTATTCAGAGCTGATTCCCCACCACCACCCCAACAGCAAAATACCCAGAAAAGAGAAAATACGAATTTTCACAGTCCTCTTTAAATTTTATTCACTACTCCATTAACTGAGAAAAAAAAAAAAAGTCCAACCCACCTTGTAAAGCTACCAGTGTCCTAGGGAAAGGTCTCTGCCAAAGAACGGTCCGTCCCCCAGCTGCCCACCCTAGGGGCTCCAGGTGCAAGGGGGAAGGCGCCGAGGTGCCGGCGGGAGCCGCGGAGAGCCCCGCGCTGCGCGGTGACGTCATCCTGCACCCACGAGCAGCCCCACGGCCAGCGCCGCCGCCACAGCCGCGGGGCACCGGGCCCGCGGCTACACATATACGTATATACGTATGAATTTTAATCAAGCTCTATTTATGTGGCTTTAAATCACTAACGAAACGCTCCTATTGCCCTTCTCCAGCCTATTCACTAATTCCACGCTGGAGACCACTTTGCTGTTCCTGCTATATTTCGGAGTTGGAGACCAACCAGGAACCAGAAAATGGAGCCCATATGCTAGGGCTATATAAAGCAGCCTTACAAACTTGCCATGAATGTGTACCTGCCGTGGCAAGGCAAAAAAGGAAAAAAAAGGGGGGGGAAAAAAGGAAAGAAGAAATCCATATTATTTTATGATAGATAATGAAAAAAAAAAAAAGGTTTACTTACTTATTTAGGGGGAAAAAAAACTGCCAGAGGATAGTAGAATTTTACAAGCATGCTATAAATCATGATGCAAGTGAACTTTACTGTTTTTCTTCAGTATCTGATGTAAAACTGCTCACAGCTGCTCTGTTTTCAAATACATTTTTTTAAACAAACGGATATTTGCGTGCCGACAAGAGCAAATACCATGCACAGCCCTGGAAAGGCTGCTTTCTGAGACAGAGTGAAACATTCCTGTAAATGACAGCTACAAAAAGAAACCATCAACCAGCAGGAATACACCCAGTGTTTAAAAGTGACCACTCCTTTCCGCATCCCGACGTCCTGCACCACCCTGTCTGTCCCCAACGCGGATTTCATCCCGCTAAATTCCATTTACTTCGCTCGACAACTCTGTCCCCCGGTGGGAGGAGGGAGCGGCTGGGCTTAGATGGATTCACAGGGTGACGTGGGTTTGACTGGCACCCGTCCCCCGGCGCGGCTCTGCGCACATGCTCTTAATGTAAATATGAGTGTTTGTTTCCCTGGCACCGCAAGCTGACAGCGCAGCATGTGCATGAGGAGAAGGGCCGGCGCCGCCGCCGCTCGCGGGTCTCCTCACCTGCAGCCGCAGAAGCCGCCACAGCAGCGGGGACAGCATCACCTACGCGCGCCCGGCCAAGGCCGCCCGCTGCTCGGCGCTTTCACCGGGCACAGCCCTCAGGAGCCGCTTCAAAGTTAGCGTCACCATCTCCCCGCGCAGCGCGGCGAGGGGGACACGGCGCGCGGGAGGCAGCACAAAGGATTCGCCGCTTCCAAACACCCGCTTGGAACGCGCTGTCCACCAGTTGGGGCATTTTTATTATTACTACTACTATTATTATTGCTATTACCATTCTTTCTTTCACCCTCCGTCTAGAAGTTCACACAAAGTTACAGCAGCGTTTCCGCAACCGACAAAACGGGCACGGGCTCCGCGGGGCTCCTGTCACGGCGCTCGGCCCAACGGCCGGATCCCAACGGCCGCGCTCGCCGCACACTCCCCCCAGCTCCTGCCGGTCCACCTTAAGCGCCGTCTCCGCGCTCCTCCCCGCCGCCCCCCGGCCCCGCGGCGAGTGACAGCCCGCACAGCCGGGAGACGGCCCGGCGGGAGCACCGGCACCGCCGCCGCCGCCTTAACCCCTCGCTCGCCGGC